>DF241615.1:16637-74783 GCA_000507305.1 Breviolum minutum Mf 1.05b.01 | reverse complement strand
ATCTATCAGCAGAAAAACACAGAGGGCATCCCACAATTCAAGCCTCTGCTTGAATTCTGACGGCTCTTGTTGGAACTTCAGCAAAATAGGATCGCCATACTGTTGATGCAAGAAATCCCCAACAACCACCTGGGATGTTTAAAGCCTATATCAACATAATGTGATAGATAGATTATCTATATATCAACAGGTTAGCCAGATTTCTGAACCATCAACAGGTGCTGATCCGAAAAAAGTCTAGTTGGTGGTTTCAACCCCATCTGAAAAAATGATTCGTCAAAAATGGGTTCATCTTCCCCAAACATAGTAGGGGTGAAAATAAAAACATATGTGAAACCACCACCTAGAAGTCGCAACGCCCATTTAATTGCCGCAACGCCCAAGGAACTGGTTGACGGTCATTTGTGTCCACGCTGGCCATCCTTGAAGGCCACCGACGTAGTGAATCGTCCAAGCGGCCAAGAAGCAAATCGTCAATCGTGTCACGAAAATCAAATTGTGAGCACGCCTTGGGGAGAGATGGATCATCAGCCTTACCTTAGGGGGTTCCCTGGGGGTGGACCAGTCCAAAATAATTAGTTTAAGGGTCTACCCAAAATAATTTCACTAAGGGAGGGGTGATGATGGATCATGATGGGATAGATCTTGATTTTTCTGGGAGATTTGGATGGGCAATTTGATTTGAAAAAAAACGGTCCGTTTGCACACCACGACTCCGTTTTTCAAAAAAAAACGGCGACAGTTGAACTCAAACCCCTGAAAATCTCAGGCTTGGAGCTGATGCTCCGTGTTTTATGGGGCGGTTCAGCGATGCTTCTTTTGAGGTTTTTTTTTCGACGCAAAACGTGGGCGCACCGTGACTGGACCGGCCATGGAAAACGTAAAGAACGAATAGGGCTTGACATTCCCAGCGGCTGTTTCACAGCCACCTTGAGAAAACATATACCTGCTAAATTCACGGGACAGAAAAGGTGAATCAATTTTTGACGATTGCACGGGGGGCTGTCAAGTTGCACATAAAGTTCTAGTGAAATTCAGCAGGTAGGTAGTATACATTATAAACCAGTTAGGTCAGGTTGGGGATCCCCTGGTATATTGCTCGGTGGCCTCCCTTTTGAACGGACTTGGCTCATCTTCGTCAACTGCACGGCTCGTGGGGAGCATCGTTTCAGCTGTCTCTCCCGTAGGAAGGCGGCATATTCGCCGATTTGCCAAACTGGACCGGAACTTCGAGTGAACGGTGTGATCGTCACCTGAGCTCTGATCTTTTTCCACGTTTTTAAACAACACATGACATGTCCCTAGGAATCATTGGACCCTCCATGACCCTCCTATAGAGGGACTTGAACCTGTTTTTCGCAGGGTTCTGGGATTTCCAAACCACCAGTTTTGAGATCGCATGAGTCTTAGGGTAGGAAAAATCGGGTATGCTTCACTGATTCAGCCTGTTTTCCTTCACAAACGAATTGAGCATATAGAAGTTCATCCCATGATTTGTTGTCATTAATCAATGTTAATCAGGGGTCGACAGGAAGCAGACAACATATTGAAAACTCAGAAGCATCAAACGCTTCCGGCTGGATAGGACCTAGGAATGTCAAACATTCATCTAAACAAAACCAAATCCAGCAACCAAAGGATGGCTTTCAAATTTCACAATTCGAAACTCCTCAAAACCCCATAAAACCCAAACACATTGAAACATTGACCCTACTATAAATTAGTTTAAATTATAAGTTTATAGTAATAAATGCATGGAAAACCCATCGAAAACCGCACCACGCGACGCATCAAAAAAGCATAAATCTCCAACAAAAAGATTTTTCAGACCAAGAGACCAAGTCCACAGCCAAGGCCCAGGCTTCATAGTCATTATCCATGTCAGGGCCGCAATAACCACGCACCTTTCGCAAGGCTTCCCGCAAAGGTCGGAAACCACCCCCTTCTAAGGCAGCTTGGATGACAAAGCCCCGTTTACGCCACAAGTCCCATAAGGAATGCTCCTGGCCAAGTATTAACCTTTCATACGCATGTCGAACTAAAAGCTCACCAGGTTGATTCACGCGACTCGCACGTGATTGTCGGACCTTGATTTGGGCCAACGGTGTCAAAGTTCGAATGTTTTCAGTGCTTTCTGCTTCACCTGCTCCCAACTTCCACGCGCGCAACTCGCTCTGCCGCACACTGCGCTGCCGCGCCGTGCGCGTGCCGGTGGCATGCATCCCTTTCTTCCAGAGCGCCACGGCGGCCTCCACGGCGTTGGCGGGCAGCGCGTTCATGGCGGCGTAGTCGCTGCGGTTTATCCAACCCAATTGCTCTGCAAAGTCGGCATTGCCAAAGCGCAGCCAAATGGCCACACTCATCACGCAACATTCGGCAAAATCCATGTTTTCCGATGTCATGGCATCACGAACAAATCGACCCTGCTGATGCCGCTCCGTGGCAAGATGCACCAACCTCCGCCGACGTTCCGCCGGAGTTTCACGCTGGGGCGGTGGTTTCTGAGCATCTTCCGTTAAGATCCAGGTAACCCAATCTGATACATCCTCATCCAACTGATTCTGGACACATGGCGCTTTGCCAGGTAAAGCTTTCAGTTTCATTGCACCTTTTCCCTTGAGGAAAAGGAGACTGCTTCGTTTTTTGCAACTTTTTGGAACCAACTTGCCATGGTCCAACACATTATCGACATGCTTTGAGCCATCAAAAGCGGATCGAGTTAACATGACACAAACATGAAAGGATGAACGGAGAATGGAGATAGTGGGTTCTCAAACAGCATACCGTGTGCCATGCAAGCGTGATGGATTGCAAGACACTTGTTTGATCTTTTTTTGCATCAAACCATCACTTTCTTTAGCCAAACAAAAAAGTCACACTGTCTTCCTTAGCTCGCACCTTCGCCCCATCCCATCCTCCAAACCTTTTTGAGAAGCAAGGTGCCATTCCTGCCAGATCATGGGACCCGACAAGGGTCGGTTCTTGGGCACGGTGAAGATGAAGGATGAACACTGCAAGCCTTCCACGATGGCAATGCTCGCCTCAAAAAAAAGATGCCCAGCCAAACGCACCGAAACACCGTAGTTTCCCAAAAAACCAGGTGAGAACAGAAAATCTGTAGGAGGAGACATGGGGGAGACAATGGGGGAGAAATCTGAAATCTTGCATCAGTTTCTCTGATGATAATGGAATTGATGATGATGATGATGATGATGATGATGATGATGATGATGATGATGGTGATGATGATGATGATGTTGATGTTGATATTGATGATGAGGTTGATGTTGAGGAAGAATGAGATTGCTTCGCAAAATTTCGGCCACGATGCCAAAGCCCAAAGATTTGGTCGAAACCCAGCATGATCAGCATTGGAAGGTGCCAACTGACCTTATTGGCAACTGCTTGCATCATCCAATGCAAGCTAAATGATACAAGCATTCTGGGAGGGTTGTCAATGCAGAAATAATCCGTGTTACTTAAGATGAATATCGAATTTTGCCAACCTTACATCTGACATGATTACCGCATTATGTCATTTTTGACGTCAATTTGAGATAAGTTTCCCTAGTTGCTCAACTCCTTCTCTGTTATGATCCACTCATGCCTGTGGCTGCGGTTGTTTCCTCCGCCGTTAGGGGCCCCAGCAGCACCACACAAAGATTCGATAGAGGAACATGGACAATACTGTAAAGCCCAGGGCCTTATGTACCTCATCATCTCTCCGAGCGTTCTGCGATTTGCACATGTATGCATCGAATTTGAGCGCTTCTTTCGTTTGTTTGGTTGATCTAAATTTCGCAAGAAGCAAACAAAAAGCTATACACACACACACCATCTGTTAGAAGAACCAAAACAGACCTTGAACAAAAAAACAACAACCAATTCTACCCTACCCACAGCCGTTTTAGCTTTACAAAAACAACAAAAACAGAAGCCCTCCCCCCCCCATCCAACAAAAAAAAACGCACACAATGTCACAAACACAACAAAAAAAACATGTCCCAGCTGATTCAATCCGTGACCTTTTCATCCCCGATCGTTGGAGGTCACGATTCGCCATTTTCAAGGGTCAAGTTTTCACTCAGCGTCCCAAAAAAGGTCAATCACCAATTCTGTGTGACCTTTTTTGTGATGGTGAGTTCACGTGACCCTTTTTCAAAGGTTGGAAAGGTGACCTCTAATCGATCGGGGATCATTCTTGTCACTTTGCTTGAATCACCGATCCGTGTGTGTTTTTTGGAATCCTGGAAAACATAGTGTGCCATTTTTTAGGCAACTGTGGCTGGTTTTAGGGGTGTCCCGTTGATGGAAATTAACAGCAACTTGTTTTCCAGGAAATTTCTTTTCTCAGCTTTGTGACATTATATGGATCCTCTTTGGTGAAGATTCGACTCATGACCTCGGTGTGGATGAAAGGATCGAGAGATCGAGGGATCGGAATTTTTCAAGGGGGAAATTCTGCTGCATGGTTAGTTTCAGGTAAGGTGTAAGGATGTGTATGGATCAATACTTTCCTGAGTTAAACATATGGAAATCTTTACTTTGAGGTGATCTGCTCTCATGGTTTTGGGGAGGGTCGATGTCAGAAGAATTGGACAGGATAATGGCCAAATTCACAAACAAATCATTGATTTCTGGATGTTGGTTGTTTTTTATGTTTGGATATATTTTTTTAGCTCTTTTCCATCTCGATGATTCGTGACATTGTGTTTTAAAGTCATTGTTGTTTCCGAAACCCATGGAAGTTCACTCACAAGACTTGTGTTTCTGAAGTTGGAAAATCCTGTCCCATCTCAACTGAATCCTCTAAAGGGTAACCTTCTAAATGGGTGTTTCCAAAAATAGGGTACCCCCAAATCATCCATTTTAACAAGGTTTCCCATTATAAACCATCTATTTTGGGGTACCCCTATTTTTGGAAACACCCAAATGGTATCCGATAGCCTTTCCGAAACCCATGATGCTGGGCACAGGTACTGTGTCCTTCTCAACGATACCAATGGCACTTTTGGTCTGGGAATTCTCCAGGATGCCCACCGCACGCTTTTGGATCCTCGTTTTTTTTGGCCACGCAATTTTTTTTTAGGCCGTAAAAAAACCGTTTGGTGGGCTCAAACAAAAAATTGGCGCGGAAACCTCCGGGGGCTTTTGTTGTTTGTGGCTTCCGGAGCCTCAAAAAACATGTTAATCTATCAATCTCTTCTTATAGTTAAATGATTCATTGATTCTTTGAAACAAAACATCCTTCAACACGTAATGCTGTACGAAATCGACAGATCCTGTGCTACTCGCACGTTTTCAACCACGAGGCTGTTCCAGCGCAAATTCTGAATGACCAACATCGTGGAAAGGCTCTGCTGCTTCGGTGCCTCTCCATTAGATCAACAAATCAGCACCACCGAATCCTTTAAATGGAAAAAGTCGGATCATTCAGAAATCTATCTAATCTAATCTAGTCAGAATCTAGTCTATTCATAACCTATATGTCATCTATATACTAACTGACTATAAGACTATATCAATTCATTCATTCATCCCATCCAATCTCCTCTCATCGCACCTGCATGTTGCAACAATAAATCCACTCCTCCAGGGTGGCTCGTGGCAAAATCCGTCAGGTTAGCAACCAAGCCATCCACCGCTATCCACAAATCACCCTGGCGCCAGGTGTCGTTGGTGCGTTGTTTTGACGGTTGATGTTTATTTTGTTGGTTTTGGTCCATCTTTTTTTGGTTAATACCTCCAGTTGATTGAAAAACACGGAAATAGTTTTGAAGGGGATGGTTTCAAGCGGGCTTATCGTATTTCACCATATGTGGATGTTAGTTTTCATAGATTCAAGCACTGGCAGCTTGCAAATGAATATGAGCTAGCAAAGGCTCTAGTCTAGAAATATCTAGAAATAATGTATTACATATAGACAAGCGATTTTTTTAAGTAGAACTGTAGAGCAGTACAAGTCTTTGTCTTTTTTGATCTACTCTTTGCCTTGCTTACCTTTTCCCATTACCATTTGAGTCTAGCCTAGTTGTTCCTATGTAGCATTGCTTGGGATGCCCCATGCAGTAACAAAGATTACCAGCAGCCTTCATCCTATAAGGGGGCAGTGAGTCACCCAAAAGCCTGAGGCTCCAGAAAGAACATGAGATGCCTCCAATCTACAGTATTTGTAGGGACGGTTTCCACATTCCGGGTTGTTGTTGTTGTTGTTGTTGTTGTTGTTGTTGTTGTTGTTGTTGTATGATACTCTCATTTTCTGTAAACCGCATGGTAGTTTTTCCCATTAGATCCACTATTCCAACAACCCTAGCCCGGGGTAACCTTCACCAACCTCCCTAACCTCATCATGCGATTTTCCTAACCTCCCAGGCTCAACCTCTCTCGGTCTCCCGGCCTGATGTGAATGTTTCTTCAATTCCTCGAGGCTCACGGGTCTTAAATCTTTTGGCCCATCTTTCTGTGTCTCTCGCATCATCGGAGGGACTTCCTGCATACAGTGTTTGGAGTTTGGGTCCGCGGGGTAGTATCATATTATGGACCCATTGGAGGGGACGGTACACCGGGAGAGAGATGACTTTGGATTATCTAAGGGTTTCAAGAAAGGTGGAGATGTTACTTAAGATTACTAATGAGAAAATGATTGACCCTAAGAATCATTGGACCCTCCAAAAAATGAGGGACAAAAGAACCATCTTGAATCAACCAGTTTTTCGCAGGCAAAACGGGGATTAGCCCTCCAAAAATCCTCAGGCGCCGCACCTTGAGGGTGGTAATCCAATAGCACCAAAGCAGCAAAAGGAGGGAGGCCGAAATGCCAATGACACGGCCTTGTTCAGGTGTCGCATAGTACTCCTGGCGAAGCTTCGCCCAAGGTGTGGGACCCCAGGTGTGGCTGGGTTGGTGAACGTCAACAAGTGATACTTCTTGATGAATGTCAACCTGCTGATTTTGAGGTCTGAGATTTTTAAAATCCCAAACTTAAATAAGGCATGCTATTCAACAAATAGAGTGACTCAGCAAACATCAGGTGAAAAAAAATCACTCATTTAGATGGGATGGATGGGATTTTGAGGATATATTGAAATATTTACGTTTGTTTAATAAGACGCACTGACATGAATACATGGCAATGAACGAAAAGGACGAAAAAAAAATCGCCTCAAACCCCAAAGGCTTCAACTCTTTTATATAGTGGCAATCCAAACTGTTCACTTGTGTTTTACACCCCAAAGTTAACCTAACGGCTGCGTTTGCCCCTTGAAATGATGGTTTGGATTATATCAACTCCAAAGGTGACGGTCAGGCCGTTGGGTCAGAGATGAAATCCCAAAGATTCGTTTTGTTGGATATATACCCTAAGAATCATCGTTTGGAGCCGGCCCAAAAAAAAGAGGGATTGGACAAAAGAACCTGTTTTGATGATGTCGATGGGTCAGAAATCTGGCAAAAACCACCTCTTAACAAAAAAAATCTAAATCTGCACATCTTTTTGGAAAAATGGAGGGAAGCATGGCATATTCAATGGGTTTCTTACACCTATTTTGTGCAACAGGTTCCCAGTTAAATTTTCTATCCACGTCATGTCGACTCCATCTCATCGACTTCTGGTCCAAGAGGCCGTCCAGGCCGGCCAGCTCAGCCAATGAGATGTCGTGCTTATACTAACTTGCTCCAAGAAAGACATCCTCGGAGTCCCAGCGGTTTCCCATAGCATGCCGTGCATGGTTTATTTACCTACGAATTTACCATAAAAATCTACCAACTGTAGGTAAATAAACTACCATACATGGATCGTACGGGTTGGAAAAAACAGAAATCATCACAAAGAACCAAGGTTTTGGGCACACCATGGGCACACCTATCCCGGATATCCCCCTCCAAGTTGAAAAAGATGCTTGAACAAACCAACACAAAACATTTTTTGGACGTACATGCCCAGGTGGTGGTTGAACCAACCCCGAAAGTCAAAAATGGATCAAATTATCCCAGGTAGGGATGAAATATAAAAAATATTTGAAACCACCAACTATAGGTGCATATTAGATTGCATTTGGTCATTTGGATGATCAAACATTGAAAAAAACTTTTGCCAACCAAGCCAATCATCCTTTTGCGAAAAATCAGTTTTGGAAGTTATGAAAACCAGGGAACTTTTTCTGTTGGATCTGGTTGATCTGGTTACCCATAGATAGTTTTATGTGTTTTTTTCAAGCACCACTTGTTATATTGAATCATCCAAAAAAGTGGATGCCATTGTTGAACCTTCAACTATAGTGGTTGGCTCAAGTGTTGGATATATACCCTAAGAATCATGGGACCCTCCAAAAAAGAGGAACAGCTGTTTTTCGCAGGGTCCGTTTAAGCATCTCCGTTTATATACAACCAGCAACTGCAAATCCCATGATTCTTAGGGTGCAATCATTTTCCCCAACCCGATGTTTGTCTCCACTTTCTGAGGATTCTTTTTACACCACCACAAAAACTTCGAAACTGCCGACTCTCTCATCCCCAGTGGGCCGGGTGGATCATGGGGAGCCCTGCCAAGCTACAGGTGCTCGCTGGCTAAAGATGCGATAGTTGGATGCAACGTGTGGTTGCTGCGCTCCCCATGTGTTGCCTGAAGTCTTGCTGCTATAACGTCCTGGCAGATTTGAGACAACCAAATCACACAAGTGTGAATTAAGATTCAGACAACCATATCACACAACCAAACATATTCAAGTCAGAGTGCAGGACATATTATATTTCACCTCATGTCATGTTGAAAAAGTAAAAACTCAGCCTAAGAAGTAAAATCATGTCCAATCAGCTTTTTTTTCGCCACCGATACGACTGGTTTTTGGCACACCTTTTTGGGGTGAATTACATTTTTGGAGAGAGACGGTGATTTTTTGGTGGCGAAGGTCAACATTTAAGGGGATTCTAATCACTACAACTCCCTAGAACTAGCGGCTGGAACCTATAGTAAATTGATTGTTTGTATAATGTATGGTCAGATTGTTCTTCCAAGTTGTCATTTTCAGGTTCCAGCCCTTATTTTTCAGTGAAAAAGATCAACAAAAAATTGAAAAAAAGTCACGTCTTGGAGGAAACTCACACTCTTGACGAAGTGCTGTAGAAATTGATGTTTAAAAAAAAACAGCAGCTGTTCATCTGTCTGGATTAGTTTTAGTTAATCCAACTCGTGTCAGCCATCAACTATTGGGGTGATGTCACCATATCAGCCAATTAGTTGACCCAGGCGAAGGTGTCCAGGACGTCTGTGCTGCAAGCACCCCTTTGCTTCCTGGGGATTTCCCGGATAGTTTTACACTGTCTACCAACCTCAATTGACCATTTGAAAAAATGGAAAATTTCCATCTTCCAGTCCCATCATAAATGTTCAGTTGTGATATTCGTTATAGTTTTCAGGGCGGTTGGTATAAAATCAAACACCTCTCCAACTTGAAGTTTAGTATCCCTTTTTTTTTGAACAAAAAAAAAACTTCGGACCTCCAGCTCTCGGGCAGAAGCCTCCTTCGAAGAATTCGCATCCACGGGCTTCTTCTGTAAATCTAGATGCGTCTGAAGCAACTCTACCTGGCAATTTTCTGGCGTTCGGAACATGGCGATTGAGAAAACAATACGGAAGTTGCTGCCATCTTCTTGGAAGATAAAATTCATGTGTTGATCAGTTTAATCACTCCCGAAATTAATATCCCTACTGTAGTTGCCAGGTGTCTTTTTTTGCAAAAAAGACACGTGCTGCAGTACTGTTGAATAAATGAATCTAGGCAACATACAATAACTGCCAGCCTGGCTTCTTTCAGGTACAGAATGATTCTCACTGTTCCGTTGTTGACTTCATTAATAAAGGTTCAGCCTGGAAGTTGTTTGCCTTACATTTAGATTCTGCACAACTTATAAAAGACAAGTTCACCTTCTCGGATGTGCATGTTTAAGGCGCAGAAGCTCTCAAAATTGTCAATCATGCTTCAAAAACGTGACTTTTTTTCTCAAGAAATCCGGGGGTGCGATGATTTGATAACCTCCCTCATCCCTTTCGGGTAGGAAGCTTTTGAAACAACTCAAAAGCTTCCAAAAAAAATAGTTTTTTTTGTTTTTGGAATCTTTAGATCCCCATTAATTAACTCCCAAACGAATCTCTGGGGATAAACCATTGACCAACCTCAAACCACCCCGGGCCTTGGTCAACACTTCATCCTCCTCACACCTTGGTCGGTCCATGTTGTGTGGTCCTAACGGTGAGTGGGATCCTGATTCGGATAGAGTTTTTGGAAGGTTCAGGTCATTGTTTTTTCCTGGATTTTTTTTCCTGCTTGAAAAAAAAAATCAACAATTTGAGATGTTTGAGGGGTAATTTTTGTTTCAGATGCAATTCATGCGATCAAAATGAAAAGAGGGAAATGGAAGACATTTTGATGCTTGTGACCTACAAATACATAGCCAATATCTCCAAAACGGAGTCCTTCCTTCAAACATCCCTGAACCCCCCGGGTTCGGTACGTCTCTTAAGCGGCCCGCCGAGGTGCGTCTCTTGACCAAATGTCAACCGGAGAGATAGCAAAAGAAATGCAAGAAGTCCTTGCGACTTGGGGATTTTGGTATACCAACAGTTCAGTGAATCCCCAATAATCAATAATCCCATAATCCCCATAATCAATTTTCCAGAATCAATCCCCATAATAATTGATTATACCAATTTTGGTAATCATGATTCAGTGAATTCGGAATGCCATAAGCAATTTTTCCAATAATCATGAAAGGGTATACAAAAAGGAGTCCTCCCATAATCATGTTTTTTCGTGAAAAATGGGTGTATCTCCAATAGGATCGTTACCTTTCAAATACAGCCATTTGGAATCCTGGTTGTTTATAGGGATCATTCTTTTATGGTGCAAATAACCAGGGATTTTTGCATTGCTCACTCAGGGATTTTGGTTTACCCAAAAGTAAATAGTCTACACAAATCCAAAATTTTCAGGTGCGAGCTGTTAGTTTCAGAGAGGGTAACGATTGTTTCAAATATATATGTAAAAAAACACCTTTTAAACGATGTGAATCTTGGATCATTTTCCTACGTTTTTTTCCTGAGGATCTATAGCTCCCATCATTCAATGCGAGGGATACGATACTCTCAGTTTCGAACGTTGCATATGTTGAGATTTCTTGTTGCGATAAAGGTGATCTTTAAAGAGTTCAAGTTGGCCATTTTCTGCATCCTGATGATCCCTCAAATACACACGAATGATAGATTTTATAGGACTTTTCTCACCTCTTCTACCACCTTGGTTTTCAAGTATGTTTTTTTTTGGTTGAGCTGCTGGGGGGCCATGTTGATATGTGTAAATGTTCTATCTTCTATCAAAAGTTGTCAGAATTGCTGGAGGTTTCACCATGTTGCTTGAAGTCTAACAGCCCGTTCAAATTCGAAAGAATATCATGGCAGTATAATGGCAGTTCACAAATTCAACTTAACCTGGAAAGCCAAGGAAAGCCATATTTTTAAGGCAGCCTTGTTGCTGGTTTTAGGGGCCCCAATGTTGCCTAAAAAAATCGGACACAAAAGGCGTTCCAGTTTTTTTGTTTTTAGACCTCTTTTTCCGGGTCTTGGATCGAGAAAGATGATCTAAAATAAACATTTTGCTTGGACTACCCTCCTTGAAACTAACATAGCCCATGAAAATAGCCTATCCCAAAAGGAAACTAGTATTCCAACCATCATTTTCCAGGGGCTATGTTAGTTTCAGGGAGGGTACTTGATCTTATTGACATTTGGTCACCCATTTTTTTTTAGATAACAAATTGTGCGACATCCAAGTGTCGCAGCGACATGAAAATGGCTCACACCGGTACTCACGGAAGGAGCGGGGGGAAAAAATACGAAGCCAGAACTGAAGGGGTTTCAGATCTCCTTGAGCCGAAAAAAAGCCATGAAACATGTTTTTGGTTTTTGTCCCAGGCCAATTCGTTTATGGGTTATCACCAAACCACCCAACTAAGAGATGTCTTTATATCACAATTGAGTGGACCACGATGTATGGATTCGTGATTTGGAGTATATACTCATTGAACATCATTCATGATGTTTCATGTTCATCTTCCATCACAGGTTTCAACAATATATTATGTAGTATACAACCATACAACCCCCCCCAAAGTACACAACTGACAACTAACTGACAGCTGTTTTTTTCAACAACTCTGCGCCAACTCTGAAATCATTTTGAACCCGAAGAATTGGCGTTTGGACCCTCCTCCAAAAAGAGGGGCATGAACGAACCTGTATTTCGCAGGGTTCGTTTAAGCATCTCCAAACCACCAGTGACCCGAGATCCCATTGGGTGCCCAAACAGACTCTCGGATGGCGAGTTTAGCAGTTGCTCAGGCCCTGCATGAAAAGAAGGCCCTAAGGTGTGCTTAGAATGATAAGGGGGCTAGCCCACCAAAATCAGTAGAAATGTTCATGAAACATCATGAAACCGGTTTCAAAATCTTAACTTGTTTGTACATGCATATTTACAATTCAAATCACTTTCCATGATAAAATGTGATGAAAACTATTAAGCAAAAAAACATCCACAATGTCGTCATTTGAGCATTGAAAAAACCCTCTCCTGACCGGTTATACTGGCAACATACATTCACGGGAGCTTTCGCATCACTTTCGCGACCACTGTTTTAGCTTTCGCGGAACACGTGCTTGAACAAACCCTTTCGCGACCCTTTCGCGGAGAAAGGGGTAGTGAGGTATATCTAAGGCCAGAGGGGTTTCATTGATGCTTTTCATATGGGGGAGAGAGGAGTTTGTGCAGGCAGCTTTGTTCTTTTGCTTACTTGCTCTCACTTACACGTGCCGATTAGCCCACTTCGTGCAAATAGGGGCAACTCCTGGACTTGAACACCTCAGCTTTCGCGAACCTTTCACACATCTTTCGCGAACCTTTCGCAGATTTGCAGTACCAAATCCCCTTTCGTGGCTTTTGCGGTGCACTTTCGCGCAGGCGCCCCAGATTAACCTCCATATAAATCCATATAAAAGTAAATGTGAGAGGTTTTTCTTCGTAGCTCATTTGAGCATCAAAGCACAATAATTTTCCGGCACCTCATTTTGAAGCGATCGTTACATTCACATCCCGATGGGTTCGTAGCTCAGGGGCAGTGATTTTTTTCTAGCGATAAACAACGGGACACCGGACACTTAAACAAGATTAGGGCGTTCAGGGATGTTCAGGGTTAAGATTTAACTTAACAAAAGGATCTGGGCAAGTTCCTATATATAATATATAATAGTTCCCAAACTTAAACATAAGGGGATTTTGGCCCGGATTCCCTTATCAAAGAATGTTGGTTTGGTTTAAAGCCCGGCTGAAGTCGCTATGATTTGCACAGAAGGATGGTCTGAGGGGAAAAGCAAGAATGAAGAATATTGTTTCAGAACAAGTATGCTCAACACACAAAACGTGTTTTCGGAGCAGCAACAAAAAAAACTTACGAGGGATGGTTCAACCTTTTCAACTCCTCCTCCCATAACCGTTCAAAATGAAGTCATGGACATAATTCCAGGGTTCCACTTCCAAATGATCGCTATTTCGAAAGAGGACTTCAGCGCTTTCCCAAATGCATGGAAACCTAGGCGCTTTTCCTCCATCCACGTATGATGATACAAATCCCACCGGTCCGAGAGGCGCAAAGCAGTGGATCACAGTCTGAACACGGCTCTAAGGGATGGATGGACAGATAGATAGATAGATAGTCCAATGTGAACTCATTCGATCATACATTGATAATTGTTTGGTTTGTTCACCCATCCGCACAAAAAGAAAAGCGTCAAATAAATTTGGACAAAAACTGAAATTCCTACAAGGTGGGCCCCTACCGGTAATAAATTTGGTTAAAACGCCTATAAATGGCCTTTAAAATGGGCAACTAGGGTTATAACCCTACTTATAGCGATTAGAACTCCATTTGTAACTAGTACGGTGCCCACCTTGTATACAATTTGAACTACAAAAACTGGGTGGCTACATAGTCTCGCCATCATTTTGTTTATGATGACATGGTAACCTTGGTTCTGTAAAAAAAAGTACACAACCACCCATCAACCCTGCCAAAGATAGGGGAATTCTCCATGCCTCTGATCCTAAGGGACCCTCACAAGCACAACCACATCAACCACCATCACGGGATGTGGCTACCTGTTTGCAAGCTCCTTTGGTTGAAATTCGCATGCCTTGCCGGACACGACATCGGCAACTCTCTGTCGATTTTGGTGTGCCAGGTAATAATTTCCTAGGTCGCTTGGTATACTCCGTGGGGATTCCCCAAAAAAGTGGCGATTTCATATCAATGATCCCTCCAATAAAGGGTAGAATATGGTAGAATGTCATCCTCAAAATCGGTTGCTCCGTCTGTTTGTTTCGTGGCGAAACAGAAGGCATGCCTTCATTTCCGGAAAGCCCCGAAAGCAAGCAGTGTCTGCTGTTGAGGCTTCAATAGCCTTCAACAATCCCAAAAGGATACAAAAGGTTGTTTTGACGCTATGAGTTTTGTAGCACGAGACAAATGGCAAGGCAGCAAAAAAAAAGTACTTACTTATGAAGTGTTCTGTGTGTATATATATATATATGCTAATGCTGATGCCTTTCGCAAATGTTCAATTGAATAACTTTCACGTGAAGCAGTGTGAAACACTCCCAAAAATACCAACCACCAGCGGTCTTTCACCCTTTCACTCAACTGCTTAAATCTGGTTCGAAGCGTTCAGGCTTTCTACCTGAAATTTCGCGGAATGGATCTTAATTCGGCTGAACAGATCTTTCCTAAAAGCACACACTTCTACAAAACTGCACCTTTCTGCTCATTTAAAAAGGATGGCATGGGAATGGCGCAGTTACCTTCGACAGTTTTTTTTTTTGGTTGAATTTATCCGCCAAAACTGAAAAAAACGCCCCGAAACGCGATTTATCATTCAGCTGGCGACTAGGCGTCGACACCTTAAATCCTGATGGCTCTACGGTCCACTTTCACGGCTTGCTTGCTTCGTTTTGCTACACTGTCGGTGGACAAAATCCGACCAACCGGGCCGCAGGATGATAATTCAGCATAGATATAGAAAATTTTGAAGAAAATGTGACCACCCCCAATGCGACCTGAAAATAAAACATTTGATGTGGTAAAAACTGCACATGTTTGACAACATCAACTTGTTGGTTGGATTTTTGCCCATCAACAGTGGTTCTCTAATGTCCTTACTGTCATGGTAATTGAAATTGAACATTGACATGTTTAGTGACAATACTGAATCTTCCCCAAAAAAATGGCGGGGAGTATTGTGAACTATCCACTTCGTGCCGTGGTGCCGCACACATCAAAGCATGATGGAAATTGTACATCAAATGACCTGTAGTACACAGCTGTACACAGTCTCTACAATCATCGAAGCACATCAAAAGGGGGGGACCCGGGATTTCTGCAGCCTCCCTGACAAGAAGCTGTAGATCTTTCCAGTTGCTTTTCAGGTCCGAAAATATTTTGGTGTATCAATTGGGCCGAGTTCCATTCTCTTCTGAAGTAGGTCCCTGCTGTTCAGAAGTTTGTCGATTCTGAGTTTGACTTGGCCCCTGTCTTCGCAGCATGCTTGGCCTTGCAATTTCAAGGGACAATGCAGAGATCATACCTCGATGGCTACGGAGCTCGGTGGCATTAAAGGCTTCAAGACGTCGTTGGAAGTCACTTTTCTCATCCTTAGTGGTGCAGTTGCTACCCATGGACGGACCGAGTGAAAACAACCAACTACAACCTGCAATCCTTTGAGCCGGATCTGGAGGATCTCAGGAAATTTTGGAAGATTGCAGAATATGACATTACTCTCCCGCCGATGGTGATCAATTAGTTCCACAAAAAAGTCAACAAACCTACTGTTGATGGTAGGAATCCCCAACAAGCACCTGGGATGTAAAAAACCTGGTAAATAACAGGATTTCAACTACCAACCTTAACTGGTGCAGGATTTCCTCCATCAGCAGTATGTTTGTGAAGTCCTCCTTGGCTCTGAGTGCTTCGTGAGTGCTGCGTAAGTCGGGATTATCGGAATTCATCGGGACCCCGATGGCCCAGGGCCCAAGGGATTGAATGAAAAAAAGGAGTCTGTGGGTGAGGACAAACTAATTATAATAAGGGAATGTTTTGAAAAGTGGAGTTTTCCATTCAAATCTGCCAAAAAAAACATATCAACCCTGACGTGGACCCGACATGTGGGACAAATGTCCGTTGCACCTTAAGTAGCACTTCGTTCAGCAGTGAATCCAAGTTTTCATCCACCTGGCGTAGGCGTATGTCGGGAATGACCCCCACCACCAACATGGAACAGCTGTTGTTGATCTTGATTCGTGCCTTCTGGAGGCTGGCAAAGGACCACAAGGAATAGGCCTCAAAGGGCAAATGACTTAAAAAAAAACATATGGCGCCAAGCCGCTTTTTCCGCTTAAGAAAAAAACGATGAAACAAAACAACTCTTTGGGAAAATTAATGACACTGAAGCTTGTGGATTTTATAAACAATGAAATCAACAAAAAAAACATATGGTGCTTCATCCATCTGATCAAATTTCATACTATTTCACCCAACCACACGATTTCCCTAAACAAAAAGTTCGGGGATTTTCCCATGTCCCCTTTACTAAACTAAAATACCATTTTGGGGGGCCCAAAAACTCCGTCGTGTGACACGGACCCCGGGCAAGGTCTTTGATCTCACGGGACGAACGACGCGAAAAAGCAGCACCTGGTTGCTGGTTCTCTGGTGGGTCAAGGGTTTATAAGGATATTTTTGTTCATCAGAAAATGTGAAGGTTTCATTTTTTGGGATTCTGAAATGGATATTTCAGACAATTTCCACAAATTCAATGAAACCATTCATAGTGGTTCATATAGGTATCCCGGAATACATCACGGATTCTTTTCTAAGGTGAGTAGGTTTCAAATGGTTTCAGCATGTATGTCTCGAATCCTACTGGTGAATTGACCACCCCACTTTGAGAAGGTCCCCAGCTGTGGTGTCTCATGGTGCTTAGTAAGCAACAAGCGCCAACTAGTAGTTAGTAAATCTGCAAAATGGCACTTTAAGAAGTTTACAGAAAGACCTTACACATCCTGATGATATGAACATCAATAATGATATTAACCAATAGGATCCATGGGACTGGCATACGAGTATTTACCCACACGTACCATAAAAATCAACTGTTCATGCAACAAAATATAATATAGATCCTTTCTAGTTGGTGGTTTCAACCCATCTGAAAAATATTAGTCAAAATGGGAATCTTCCCCAGGTAGGGGTGAAACTAAAAAATGTTTGAAACCACCACCCAGCTTTGGGTTGTACATAAACCATTACTTGCCACGATGGCATCCGAAGGGGAGAAGTCCTCGCCGAGAAGCGTGTCTTCAGCAATCTCCTGCGAAGACTTTTGCCGGAAGGCTTCCGGAAGAATTTTTTGAAATGTGGGATGATCATGTTTATATCCCTACCCAGTTACCATCCATTTTTTGGTATATGTTCCTACATTTTTGGGTTGATTATTTATGGTAAATTAGGAAGCAAATATATGCCAGTCCCATGGATGAATTTGGGCTAGAGGTCCGGGAGCTCACCGAACCTGAGAAGGGTAAGCCTTGGCTCCTATGATGATGATTGATGCCTAGGGCAAGTTATGTAGTGACCCCCCGGCCGGCCCTAGAAGTCCATTTTGACCATTAAAAGAAATAGGTTTTCACCAAAAACTATTGTTTTAGTAGGGAATTTTAATCATCCCAAATTGGGGACTGTAATTTTAAGAGTCTTGGACTTCCAGGGGGCCATCTAACAGCTGAGATACTGTGACACCCTTTAACTCCAGGGTTGGTGCCGCTGGAGCGTGACGTTTTTTTTCTTTTTTTCGCCTCTCTCTCACCGGTAAGGCAGCACCGGCGCAGCCCACGAAGATCACTCCAAACCTTCGAAGACAACATCGGTGGGTTTTGAAGGGAGATTGAATCATTGCCCCTGGCCACCTGTGATCAACAACTAAAAGGTAAAAAAAAAAAACAACTCATCAAATATTTGAACGACTTTTCAAACCTGACTGAAACATCATTGTTTTGGGGCGAGGGAGATCCCATGATAGCTTTTTGCCGCCTTTTCTGCGTATACCCGAGTCGCCTTGGACGACCACTATGGGTCTAGTGCTGCGTATAGGAAATGGCCTTTCGCGGCATTTTGAAGGTGATGGAGATAAGAGATGAGATAAAATATCTAGTCATATCCCAGATGCTCAATGTATGGTATATTTACCTACATTTGGCCTAAATTTATGGTAAATGTAGGTAAATAGGCAATACATTGAGCATCTGGGATATTGCATACCATCTAATATTAATTACAGTTGCGATTTCAGTTCTCTTCCCTGAATTTCTTGATCTTATTTGGGAAGGATGCCCATCTGGAGTTTTCTGAAAACTTCCGGAAAAATCCCTGACTTCACATCATCTTCTATCTGATCCGAAAACCGCAACTTCAGATCCCTCCAAAAAGGCCAGGTTGCCCCATACCCCTTGGAAACCAAAACCCATGAAAAATGAAGGGTTTTAAACCCCCCGGCCGATATATGGGTATAGTTATAACTTTATAACCCCTCAAAATGCCGAGTTGTGGGCGCCAAAAAATCATCAAAACTCCACTATAACTGGACAGCAGCACCCACCTGGTCTGATCCGATGGGCAGTCCTGCATTTTGCTGTCAAGAACATGTTGCATCCAAAGACTTCATCATTTATGGTTCTATGGGTGCTGATTGGGTCTCTAGATATAACCTCTCTAGATCATGACAGCTTAGAATGCTTGTAAGAGAACCTATATAGGCTGGGTAAAATAGAATACTTCATGGAAAAACTGCAAAAATCCTGTAGAACCTACAACTTTTGAGGGGAGAAATTCATATATAATTCCGAACCCCTGGCTGCGAACCCTTGGCAGTCCTAACCCTGGCCGATGCGGCACTTGCATGGCTGGTGCAGCCGGTCTTTGCGGTTTACGGGTTTCGATGTGTTTGCTGTTTCCACATGCCTTGAACACAAGCTACAGATTGCCTATATGAAAGGGATGTTTTTGGGGCATTGTTGACACTAAAATCCAAGCAACTGTTGGGCCGAAACAGTTTTTTCAAGGCCAAGAGGTGGTTTTCAAACATCTTTCTGAGGAAAAATCGTGTCATTTAGCCTCAGAATGAGTTCATCCCATTATTTCCATAACTTGTATGTCGACATGGAGATACCACCCATCTCACGAAAATTGAGAGACAATTTGAGAAGCTCATCAAGTCAATGTGATCAATCTGCCTTGTGATTGCCATTGAGTCACTGATGAAAATCATCCTATAGCAATGTTTCATGAAATCTCATCACAGAAGCATTTTCTAATTTTCTTGTCTGTTTGCAGCTTCCCACCGCATACAAATCTGCTTATCTTCTCATGTAGCACCAACTTGGATCTCCCTTATATTAAGAGGATTTCGCATGGATGTGGAAAAATTACCCATCACTTGCGGTGAACCAACGTCAGAAGACTTGTCAACATCCATTTTTTTTTGCAGCACCAAGAGCCCCAGAAACAACGGTTCATCCCCGGACGTGGTTTCACGACCCGGGTCGTAAACCTCTACTCGTTTCCGACGCAGGCGACCCAAAGCCGGCTCACCACGCGCCCTGGGGATTTGGAGGTTGAAAAGTTTTTTGGGTCTGGAAGTTTCTTGGTGGCTTCATGTTGGTGGCTAATGGTGGCTAATGCCTCCCTGAAAACAACATAACCTCTAAAAATATGCTGGGCCCCAAAAGGAAATTTCATACATTTCATGTTCCAAGCATTGATATTTTCAGCACCAAAATTGCCCTTTTTTTGGGGGGACCGGGAGGTTAATCCTCCCGGAATCATTTTGGGGTTCCATGTTTAGTTTTCCGGGGTGTATGTTAGTTGGTGGTTTTACTTATTGTTGATGGGTCAAACATCCCACTATATAGTGAAAGTTGGGAGTTTTATCCTACTACTATTGCGAGGGTTTTCGCAGGCAGTCACCATTCCAGGTGGCTAGCCGGAATTCTCTTTCATCAGCAGAACTTTAGGAAATCTCTATTTCCATTCTAAGACCAAAAGGACTTCACTTGATTCTTACCACGAAATATGAAGTCTTGCCCGTAGATTTATAACCCACCAACACTACCATGCAACTGAAAATTTGTACTGCCATCTGCTTTTTAGGGTCTAAAAATCGCCTAGCTTCAATGAAATTCCCGTGTTTTTGACCAACCAGGATTGCAGGATTCCATGGGTTTGTGAGGTTTTTGGGCACCTCCCACTGGTTTGTGAAACCCAATCCATGCTACAAATATTAAGAAAATCCATCCCTGCTAAAAAGGAGATTCCTCAATTTTTCCAAGGAAATTGCGGATACGAAATTTCGAACAAAATTCCTCTAAAGTGACCTTAGTGCAAATGTTCGTTTTCTTCCTAAAACCCTACCACTCCGAAGTTTAACAGTTCGCCCCTGAAAGGTTACCAAAACCCTTAATAGGAAAGGCTCGTCTTCCAACCACCAATTTGCAGGGGCGGTTGCTATGAAACTTCGGGCCTTCGGGGGGGGGTTATATACATGGTTTATTTTTGGGGGGGGCATTTTGAGTGGAGCCTTTTCACTTACCTTTTACACCTCGCAAGAGTCGGTGGTGGAAGGGGAAGGTTTTTTGCGTCACATCTGGGTAGCCCGTTCACAGGAGAAACAGTAGCCATCTTGTGCCTTGGGTTTGTTGGAAACCCCAACGGAACTGCCACAACCAACGGTTGTGCAATTATGGATGCCTTCCAACAAGAAATTGTATGGATAAAGATCAATCAGTGAATTGAAAACAAAAAAGATCTGGTCGACAACTTATTGTGACATCAAAATCTTTGACACTGCGGACAAAAATAAGAGAGATAATATAATTTATATGTCGATCTATAATTTTTACATAAATTGCCATCAATTAGATGATATATAGTGCCTATACCACCTTTTGCTAGAACTAGTATCCTCACTCTTCGCTATCTTTAAAACGTGCTACAAAACACTCTTTCCTGGAAATCCTGTAGGCTTCCTTTCCCACAAGGACGGGAAAGGCTTATGGTGACCAAATGTTCTCTGGTAACTCAAAATTAAGGTTCATCAAAGTCACCACAAAAAAATATAATAATTTCTCGTAGATAGAAAGTATAGTGATTGGTAGCTGCATGTGGGGATTCGATTTGAATCATTTTGGGCAATTTTTAAGATTATACATTACCTAACATTTCGCGAAAATAAAATACCATGTAAATTTATATGCATAACATAAAAAAATATGCAATCCAATCAAGATACAAATATATTTCACATTAAAAACTAACAAACTGTTTTGCAGTTTGAACTTCCGGTAAGTGCCTTGAGGTACAATGGCAAGCCACACAAAAAAAACAAACATCCCACATTTTCAGCAACCAAAGCTACGCTCATCCTTGGTGCTTGTATCTCCGTAGCGAGGTCTTCGGTACTGGCGGCATATGCGGCCAGCGACAGGCGTTTGTTTCCGTGGGGGGAAAGGATCCGTGGGGATTTCCAGGATGGGTGGTGGTTGGAAGCAAACCCATGTGGAAACATATGGGTGTTTCCAAAAATAGGGAAACACCCCAAAATGGATGATTTATATGATTTAGAATGGAAATCCCTATTAAAATGGATGATTTGGGGTACCACCATTTCAGGAAACACCCATATGCGAAAAGTCTATTTTGGGATAATTGCCTCAAACTTTCGGAAATACAAAATTTAAAAGTAGTTGCAATCGGGACCTAGATTTTTTTTAAGTTTGGCGGGAAAAAACAGGGCATCTTTGGTATGGTTCATGTATGGCCATCTTGGTGTGTTTCAAAATGATGATTATTTTGCCTCATTTTGCCTCTTGAATCTGGTGAATTTGTCTGACAATTATGTTGTTTATAGTTCCTTCATTTTGAAGGTCCATACTCATGGCAAAAGGCAATTACCATTTTGGAATAGGAAGTACGTTTACAAATGGTCAAACGATGTCAAATGATGCAGTAATGGTCGATGTTCCGAGGTGTATTGCTTTACATCTCCACTATTCACATCTCAGTATTTCAAACAATTTTTATCAAGTGCAGTTTTGGTTTCCGAATGCTGAAACCTCCCACTTCACACACACCCACCCAAAAAAACATAGGCATGACAATTATTTTTGACCTGTTTGGATCCCCCTGTGAAAAACCCTGGTGAAGTTGTGAAACATGTTTATATATAGCTACAAGTCTTACTATTTGTAGGCATTTGTAGCAGCACAAGTTCACCCATTTCGTAGTGGAAATTTGAAGGGTTTGGTACATATTAAGTGATCCTTTAGATGTCACTAGTGACCTCCACCTAGGAGGATTAAAATGGTCACGGATTGAATCACCTAGTATGTTTTTATGTACCTAGATGAATGCTTCATTTTCATAGGTTTTCATATAAAGGCCAAATAAAACACATCAAAAAACAAACATGGATGTGGCATGGGTTTTCGCTCCATCCCCTTTTTTTTTGAAAAACAACTACCGTGGCAAGAGACTTCAGTTGATCTTCCGGATCTTCTGGAGAAGTCGGTCCAGCTGGAATTTCCTGGTCAACTCACCAGTTGAGGTTGGTACCCTCCCTGAAACTAACAGCAAGTTTGCACCTGAAAAATCCTGAAAATGGATGGTTGGAACACTAATTTCCTTTTGGGATGGCCTATTTTGATGGGTAAACTTGCTGTTAGTTTCAGGGAGCGCAGTTGAAATCCCATTATTTACGACGGGTTTTAGCACCATGTCAGGTGGTTGGAAATGGGATTTCTGAACCATCAACAAAATGTAACTAATATACACCCTCTGAAACTAAGAGCAAGTTTACCCATCAAAATAGGCAGGGCCCTAAAAGGAAAGGATTGTATTCCAACCATCCATTTTCAGGTGCAAACTGGCAAACTGTTAGTTTCAGGGAGGGTAATATTTACAGTACATCGTGCTTTTGATAGTATTGGATGGTGTTTCTAGATATGAGCTCAATATGAGCCCTCTCTATCTGGAAGATGTTTGAACTATATAAGTCTTAATTTTTGTGAATGATCATGGATGATCCACCTTGTACACAGCTTTTACTGATCTTTGGGTGGTTGTGGATGATAGCTGTGATATCCAACATCTACTGCAGTTGGAAGAGTTTTCCCTCAAGTTTGGGTGGTCAGTCGTTGAAATCTATCCCTCGACATCCAGGGCCACCTGCTGAGGTTCGGTACTTGGACCCCCCAAAACCTAAAACACCAAACCTCAGGAGGTATGACTGGATGTCTAGGGCTTCCATTTTACCCCAGGATTTACCAGGGAAATTTCGTCTACATTTTGAAAAGGTGCTTGAATCAACCACCAGGCTTTTCCAGGACTTCCCCCTGCCTCTGAAACTTCTTCTCTGGCCGTCTTGGCGATCAAGACTTCCCATTCATGGAATGGATCTGAGGTCCTTATCAGGTTGGTTCTTTCAATCCATCCGAAAAATATGAGCCAATATGGGAATCTTCCCCAAGGTTCGGGGTGAAAATAAAACATATTTGAAACCACCAACCAGCTATCACGGAAGATTCGATCTGCAAGTACACAAGTTCGAACGGATGAACGGCGGGTTCACCTAAAAAGCCACCCAATTGAAGTCCGGAAAAATCATCTGAACCAAACCTCCAATTTCTGGGAGACAAAATCTGCAAAATTTCCAGGGTAGCTATGTCATCAAACTGGTTGTAGCTATGTCATATTCCATTTCGGAGCGTTCGGGAAAATTCATGGCAATCTCTAAAAGTGGGATGTTAGACAAATAAAACGGTAAAAACACTCTTAAAGAATCCGGAAAAAACTCTGAAACGATGTTTTCAAAGCCAAGGCTGAATCTAGAGACGCTTGATTCGCTTGTCAGTAATATCATTTGAGTTGAGAATGTGAACGAAAATAGTGAGAAATGACTATGTTTTTTCAAATCACCAGCCTCCAATGTCCAATTTCTTGAAATGTCTCATGTCAATTTTGAGAAGAAGGTGGGTAAATGGTACTTACAGCACATATATGCCACCAAAAATTGGCGAAACTACTGAACCTTCAAAGGCGGGAAGGCAGTTCTGAACTTCCGAACTTCCGGACGTCACTCGACACAATTTTCCCTCCAAGCTCTCCCACGATTTGGTTGGGCTGACACCATCCTCCACCAATGGGCGTGGGGGCTGGCGAGGAAGGAGCCGCGGCCAATTAATATCAAGAACCTTTGATATAACATGGTTGGAATATTGGGAAGAAGGGGATTACCCTCCCCGAAAACTCACATGACAATAGAAAATCTTGGAAAATCCACCATTTGAAGAGGTATTTCCTATAGAAATTGAGGATTTTTCAATGTCATGGTAGTTTTCAGGGGTGTGGACTGCTGACAAGAAACAATAGCAATAGCAAATGCACAAGTTGGTAGCTTTCGCCCCTTCAAGGAAAGAAGTCTCGGAAAATCCAACCACTAATTATGTTTCAGGTGCGAAGCTCTTACTTTTTCAAGGTTAGTCTTTATAGATTGTAATTTCAGAACGGAACATTGTGGGGTAGATGAGGTTTTATTCCAAATTTATCTTTGAGAGAAAAACAGGTTATAGATGCTATACATATGGACCCTGACAGAAGTTCTACAGGTTAAAAGTGCATGTTTGTTTAAAGCACCCACCCTCATCCAGGGCCTCTTTCTTCGAACTACGGCGGACCTGCAGGGTCAGGTTGAGAATGAAGCTCCCCTCGAAAAACTATGGAAAAAAACCAACGAAATCCCGCCAAAAATGCCAGTTTTTTTTTGTCAACTGCGATTTTGGCATCTCTTCCACCAGGAAAGGAAAATTATACTTGGTACATCCAAGCGAAGGACAAAAATGGAGTTTTATTGTATTTGCTGGGGGCATACATTTGCACAAGTGAAAAAGCACTTCAAGATCAAAGTCTGCAAGGTGTTTTGCAGGCTTGCCATGTATGGTATATTTACCTACATTTACCATATTTTACCATTAAAAACAACCAAATGTAGGAAAATATACCATACATTGATGATATGGCAATGGTGTTGTGCGATTTTCAACGGTCCCTTTTTCCGAATCACATGGTTGATTTCTTTTCCGGCCGCCTTCTCGTGCAACATCTCAGCCTTAAGTTTTTTTGCGGGATGGATGGCGGGGGGGCGGCTGAAAAGACATTGCCTTAAGTGCCTTAAGATGATATATGGGTGTTTCCAAAAATAGGGGTACCCCAAAATGGATGGTTTATAATGGAAAACCCTATTAAAATGGATGATTTGGTGGTACCACTAGTTTTGAAAACACCCATATGCTGCTGATGTATTACCTTGTCCAGTCCAAGGGTCCAAGGCATAGAAAAACCATCCGCTTTGTTCATCCAATTGTTAGAACGGAGGCAAAATCCATGCTGACTATTGAAGAAGCACTCGGCTTGTAGAAGTATACTATAGTAATAGTAATAATCATGTGGAACCCACGTCTCGTTCATGTTTTAGGGGTGATTTCTAACCCATATGTTGGGGGTTAGTTTAAAACCTTCATGTTTCATGGGTTTTGTTGGGGTCCAACAAGGGAGTATCATCAGAATTTGCATCTCCGGATCGACAGCTTCAGCTTCATCATCCTTTGTTTCACCAGAACCGTTTTTTTACTTTCCATGATGTATATCCGGTTGCTTAATGGGGGTTCTTAATAGGGATTACTTAATGGTTTAATTATTAATTTATTATAGTTATAATCCCCTAACATACCCTAAACAACCACCTTGTGTTTTTCGATTGCTCACTTAAAACGGACCTACCCAGTCAATTTTTGTTGTAACCGGACTCTTTGTGGGGCCCAATGGCCGCTGTTAAATCTCATCCCAAGAAAAGGCGGAGCAGCTCATCGCTGATGTAAAAAATCTAGCTTGAAACAATTCATGGAAGAATCAAAACCCAAAACCCCCGAAACCCTGAAAGATGACAAAGGCTGGGGGAACCCATGTCCTCATGGAGGGTTTTCGAAGGTCAATGTCCTTTCTTTTCATGGGTGATGGCTGTAGGATCCAGCCGTTCATCTTTCAGGTGTGTACGAAAACCCCGGATTGGAGTTCCGTTGCCATTTGTTGCCAAAGACACTTGAGGCTTCTCGGGCGGAAACAATGTACCCAACTCCTCCGGTATGATGTCGAAATCAGCCTAAGCAATTGCTGAAGATGGCAATTTTTTTGGACGTTTAACCCATGACCCATCCATGGGACGATTGTATATTTACCTACTAATCTATCATAAAAATCAACCATTCATGTAGGTAAATATACCATACCTGGATGGTATGGGTAATTGCAATGATGCATTTGACAAAGTGCTTCCTAAAAGTTGAAGGTTGGTCCAAAATTTCAGGTTTCGCCATTGCCATACTTGCAATGCAGCAGTGATTTTTCAACCCTTGTGACATTCCATTGTACCAGCGGGTTAGTAGGGATCCTCATAATGGCCTATTAAATTTGTTTTCCCCACAAAAGTGGGTAGCATCAGCCCCTATATAACCCAACCAAGCGGGATTTTTGATCACTCCTCAGGTCTTTTTCTTGTGAGCGATTTTTCAGCTGTCGTCAGTTTCCCAGCTGTGCATAGCCATTTTCTTCCATGGAAACGGATCCTTTGAAACGAATCCATTTTGGCAACATCAGCAGCAGCAACAGCAGCAACACGCCTAACATCAGTGGCAGCCACGATTCTTGGTGTACCTCCAAAAATTCCAACTGCCATGCTGCATCTTCAGCTTTTTGAGGTACTAGCGTCACGGTAGCATGGTTAAGATCAAAAATTGAAGTAACTTTCCGCATGAAGACGTCACCCAAAATCATATGCGGTAAGGTTTGGCCTTCTCCATCGTCTTCTAAGGGTGAAATACCAATCTTGCACACTTTCCTCCCATGCCATGTACTAGGAGTGGGCAGAAGGAGGTCAGATGTGGATAAGGTCAAAAAGAGATCTCCTTCTCTGCCAGGAAAGTGAAACACCAATGGATTCAGTTGGCTTTCACAATCAACCAGTCCATGATGAAAAGCTCGCACTTTCTGGCCAAAAGTTAAGGCCCACATTGCTTGCTTATAAGCAGGCATTGGTAACAACAGCAAGGAGGTTCCTGAGTCTACAATCCCATAGCCATTGAGTTTCAGCAAAGTTGATGAATCATCACCACCAACTCTGACACATAGCTCCATCGCAACAAACCAGAAGAGAAAGGGTCCATGTTCTCCTAGCTCCGCCTGTTTACGAGTTTCAAAACCATGAACATCCAAAGTCACACTTTTGGTAGATGCCTTCTTTTCAGCATCACGAATCAATTCTGGCACCTCACCTAAAGTCAAAAAACTAGGGCCAGATTGAAGACCACGCAAGACCAAACCAAAACCCAAATTGTTGAAGCCAGATCCCAAATCTTCAAAGAAAGTACGAGTACCAACATCCAACATCTGTGGGAAGGCCATCCCAAGGATACCATCAAAAAGTTCGGAATTTCGACCCATGCCTTCAATCTTCAAGGCAAGTACAAAAGGTTGTTTTCCAACACATAAGGCAGCCAAACACATGCGATCCTGGGCTTCTTTCCCATAAACTACTCCCATACCATAAGTGACATGAGCATCAACATCAATAACTTCAGCTGTAGGAACAAGCTCACTTTTCAGCCATAAATTGCTTGATCCAGTATCGATCATCACATGCAACACCTTGGACAAAGGACCAACTTTCAATTCGGTGGTGTAAAGTATATCCCGATAATCCCATAATGCCACCTCTTCTGGTGGCTCTTGGAACCAGCCACTTGGCATTTCATGCCATGAGTTCCCAGTGCTCCAAAGTGTCAAGGGAGCCAAAATTTCACTGTCATTCCTAGCGACCGCGACAGCATGGGGCCCTGTGAACACTAGTGGCACTTCCAGGATACTGGTAGCAGCAAGGGGAGCCAATATTGGCCACACACGCATGGCGGAAACCCATGACGTGTTTTTTTGGAGTGAATTTAAGTGATCTCTTCTACATGTAGCAAGGTACAGTTTTTTAGATATTCGTCATGTCTAAGAGACTTGAAATCTAGCAATTTCTTGTGCCTATACATCAGCGACCTGGGATAACTTCTCATAAAGCAGCATCGGGTAAAACACATGCATACTACACACCATATGGCTGAGTGCAACTTGCAGCAATTTGTTGAGAGAGCTGTTTGGCTACCACTTGATCTGTGACACCTGCAGTTTGACATTCTCCCCGGCAAATGTGACACATCATGACGTCTCGACCGATTTCATGTTTTCATGAGCATTCTGTGCTCCTGAAGAGTTGGAAGGAAACTCTCTTAAGTATTGATTCTATCAATCCCATTTCTTATCTATTTGTCGATTTGGTGGTTGAACCACCCATCTGAGAAATATGCAAACCGTCAAAGTGGATCATTTCCCCAAGGTTTCGGGATGAAAAAAAACATGTTTTAATTTGCCACCACCTAGTGATGGTTGATTAGAATTCCCATAATAACATGTATTTCATCCAAGCAACCTATACCTATACCCTAAACTTAAACAACAATATCTAACTAGGCTCCCTTTAAAAATCATTATAGTTAATATGGGATTCATCAACAAATCCAAGGATTTCCCAAGAAACTCACCAAACCTCAATCCCTCCTCATCCCCCGAAAAAAACCAAGTTTCAGACCAAAGCATCTTTGAACAGCTTGTCGGACCTCAGCTTGCGCATCAACGTGGCAAATTTCCTGGAAAAAACACCAGATTTGCTTATCAGGAAATTTCTGTCTATAGATACCATACTTTAAACCAACTGCCAACTGTTCCCATCATGTTTGATGGTTCCCGCAAAACTAACAGTTTGACATAGTTTGACCACCCCCAAAATGATGTTTTTTTTGCCGTTTGCGCGGAGACTTTCTCCAAACTTCCGTCCATTTCATTCATCCAATTTCCAGGTGTCAAAAATAGCCAACCAGGCTTGGCGGGACCCCCGGCTTCGCAACAGGAAGCTCAAAGATTTCGCCCCAGCAAGGATTCAAGGTCCTGACACTTTTTGTGGCAAGATTTTTTGGGGGAAGATGGTGGCGAAATGGAAGGTAAATGGTAAATGATAGGTAAATGGTACGTAAATGAAAGGTAAAAGGTGGGTTTTAAATGGTTGTTATAATGACACATTACTCAAGTTGCTTATACTTGCAAACAATGGTTGACTTCAAGCAGAAATCATGGGACTTCAACAACAACATCCACTCACAAAGCAGATTTTAAAAAGAATCAAGACTTCACAATGACGTTTATTCTTCTCGAAGAGTTCAAAGGCTTTTTTGAGGTTTGGAAATATCCCTTGAAGTGATGCCAGCGATGCGCTTAGACCATAAAACAACCCCCCAAAAACTAGCATCCATTCATCCCCTTCTGGAGGATCACTGCTAATGTGATCCATCATGTTCTGTTTCAAGAGGTCATGATAAATTCTGAATGTTAACTATGAACCATCAATGTCCCGCAACAAAGGCTTTAATCACTGCCATTCACCAAATAGTAGCCAATATTAGCCCTCCTTATTAACCACAAATTGTCCTTTTAACAACAATCCTCCTTTGAAAAGTCCTTCTTTATCCTAATCATTCTCATTAATCAGCTTGAACCATTTCACCAAAGCGCCCATTCTCAACCACATTTTGTCCCTTCAAAGGCCGGCTATGTGGACCAAGGGGAGCCGCAACTCTCTCGAAAAAAAAAACATGCAGCCCCAAACACTCAATGTATGTATAGTGTAGTTATATTTACCTTCACCCTATAAACTACTACCAAAAATGTAGTAACAATTTAGCAATGGAAAACCACCATTTTTCATAGGAGATACATCCTCAAATGGTGGATTTCCCATTGCTATGTTAGTTTACTGGAGTGTTTCGGCCAGAAATCCCATCTCGGAGTTATCTGGAGTTCCCCCCCCAAAAAAAAAACCAAGCGTCCTGATCTTGGTGGTACTCCTCTGTCGAAAGCTAAAGCCATTCTCGCAATACGCTACCACCTGGAGCGCCACCCAGAACTCCCGGGCCGGAATCCCAGGCCGCTGAAAGAAATCCCAGATTTTTCGGATTTGGAAACCTACCGAAAAAAGTCGTGTTGTTTTTTTCTTTGGAGGGTATATGGGGGTTGTCAAAAATTCCTGTTGCTTTTTGGTATGATAGGACCCCTTGCGCTTCGCCCTTGCGTGCTCTTGCGCGCGCGTGGAGTTTTTTGCCACATGCAATGAATATCCTCCAAATTCCATGGTGATATGGTGATATATGGTGATATGGTATGTCTTGCGCTCGCCCTTGCGCCCTCTTGCGCGGCCCTGCATTTTTGATGCCTCTATATAATTCTCTCAAAATCCTATCTCCCCCGAAGATGTGATTGAAAGGACGGTTTTTTTTTATAAATCCCCATATAGATATATATTCAAAAAGATTAATTATATATAAAGTATATAAATTTAAAAAAGTCAGGTTGAAAATGCAACCAGCCATGCATTTTGAGTCATATTAAGATTCAAATAGATCACGTGACACTCCAATTGGTAACTGCCAGCGCCAGGGATAAGCGACATTACGGGAAAACATCTCGTGCACCGATTCTCTACAACCTTGGGGCTTGAAGTGGGGTTGAAGGGGGCTATATGGCGCGGCTATGTTCTTCCTGGGAGGGTATGACGGTATGACCATCAAACGCTCCACGATATCGTCACATCAGCTGCCTCGACGAAAGGATCTGATGAGCCTTTGAACATGTAGAGGTCCTGGCAGTCACAAAACAGCTATAAAAAAACAACATCCATTGTCCCCCCAAAAAAAAATCAAAAAAAAATCCTCCACAAATTTCCAGAAACGCCCTCCCAAAAAAAAGAGGATGTGACTGGCTGGCTTAACTATATATTTTCGGCCAAAAAAAAACCATATCCTTTGGGGAAGGGGGGGGGGGGAACCCGAGGTTAAGGCCGCCCCATCCGGCCCAACCTCTCTAGGTAAATGACTCGCCTTGACCACTTTGACCTCAACGACGGTGGGACTCTTGTTCGACCGATGATGCCACTGAAAAAGGGGAGGTGTAGATCCCCAAACCCTGCCACTGCCATCCATGGTTGCCTGGTATATTTACATACATTTTGGTGGATGTTTATGGTAAAAAGTTGGTAAATGTGGGTAAAAAAAAACCTACCATACATGGATTCTATGGGAAAAGGTACCTTCATTTTGGATGAAGCACAGGTCAAGAGAAGATACAAGGATACTGGTAAACTATAGTCGTTTCGTTGATTTCAAAAAAAAAAGTGCCGAGAACATGCTGACACCTTTTGTCCCCACAAGCCTTCCCAAAGTTCAGCGATTCACCGATGCATATAGGTGAATAGCGTTGGAAATTGCGAAAACGGGAGCTTGTTGTCCCGAAATCGAAAGCAAAATAAGCTAAGTTGATCTAGTTGGTGGTTTCAACCCCATCTGAAAAATATAAATCATCATGGGAATCTTCCCCAAGGTTTGGGGTGAAAATAAAACATATTTGAAACATTTTGAAACCACCTAGTAAGTTTCTACAATTTTCCCAGGAAGACCCAGGATGACCGCGAACTCTCATGACGCCCAAGTTGGAGGAACCAACTGTGCGTTTTTTTTTTTGGGCGGGTCAAAGATATGGTGGCTAGAACTCCTCCACAGAATTCCACTGCTCCTGTCGGATGTTTCTCGGCTTTCTTGTGGCGAATCAGCTTTTCAAGTTAACCTTGGGAAATCCAACAAAACATACACCTACACTTCAAAGCCTTTTGTATCCTATTTAAACAATGATGTCAGTTTTTGGAGGGACCAATTTTAACATATAAAGGTTTTATAGGTATATATACCATCCCTGAAACAAACAGTTCGCCCCTGAAAATAGACCCCTAAAAAAGATTCCTATTGGAACAGGACCATTCTTTAGGGCCGAACTGTTAGTTTCAGCCAAAGTATAGTTTCAGGATTCTGGGCAAATGAGTTTATACTTCATAAACCTGAATGTTTCGGGGATTTTGGGGGAGATTCCCCCAAAAAAAACAACTAAACCACCATTTAAGGTGACCTCGGCGGGTTGGTCGTTATTTCTATCAGTCCTCCGAGTCGTTCCAGGGACTCTGAAGCCGGCTGGAGGGGGGTCCGGGACCCTGCCGTTCCTTGGGCTCGACGGGTAGACGGGATCGTAACGGATGGGGGATGGGATCGTCATGGGATCCTTTCCATATGGAGGTACCGGTAATCCCTGGGCTGTAGAAACCACCATTAAAATAATGGTGTTTCCCCAATTCCGAGGAGAAAAAAAACCTTAGGTTAGTAAGCAATGGTGGTTATATCAAGGAATCCATTGTTTTAATGGTGGTTGGAATCCCAGGGAAATGGTACTCCCCTGAAAATTCTTCACATTTTTTCCGCTGCCGTCTGGGCTAGGGCCGGGCACTGTCACTTGAAAGTAGTTGCAAACAACATAGATTTAAAACAGTTCAAGAAAAATGATGGAGGTTTGGTTCAGAAGATTTTCTTTTTCAAGGGGGTGAGTTTCAGGTTTCATGTTAGTTTTCGGGGGTGCATCCCCTATATTTTCCACACTTCAATATTCCATCGTTTATTTGGATTTGCTTAAGGTGTTTGGAAAAAATATTCCAAACAAGTGGTGGTTTAATGGTGATGAATCCCATGATAGATCTATCCTTTACGGTCACAGAGGGTGCAAATCCAAGTTTACGGTTGGGGTCAACGGTACCATGAAACTGTCGGATTCTATACCCTCTTCGAACTAACATATTGTGATCTTTTCCGGACGTCCCGGTGGGACATGGTGACATGGTCTTAGTGTTTATACCCCCCGAAAATTAACATGTTGAACCAACAAATGAAGGCTTGGTGCAAATGATGATAATTTTCAAGGGGGTGATTTTCAGGTTCTATGATAATTGCCTACAGAGAGTACTCTCCCTGAAAACTAACATATCCCCTGAAAATAGATGGTTTTCAAGATGAAATGTCCTTTCAAAATGGTCCCTTTTCAGGGGGGACATGTTACTTAGTCAGCCAATGGTCCAAGAATCCATGAAGTAACAGTTTAAACTGCATTTTTCCTACTAAATATGGAATCCCCAAAAGTGTAAAGGTTGGCAATTTTCTGAGTCAGGTTAATTTTCAGGGGCAATAAATCTGTCCATTTCCCAATCATTTTTTATCACAAGGTGCCGTATGTGATTCGGCTGCATCGTCGCGATAGCGCCGACGTCGTTTCTTCACACGAATGTCCTGCTTAGACCATGGGGAAAATGACGAGAAAACCATGGCTGTCAAACTGGGGAACAGGGATTTTGGACCAAAGCTCCAATGTTTGGGAAGTATCAAAATAAAATGCATTTATATATCAATTTGTGTGATTGAGAGCTGGTTGGTGGTTGCAACCCATTTGAAACATATTAGTCAAATTGGATCATTGTTTTACCCAAACAGGGGTGAAAACTGAAAATATTTGAAAGCATCATCAAGGATTTCTTTAACAAAAAAGACACTTGCAAGACATATTGCAACCGTCGGAATGTGAATAGCATCCGACATGAGAAGCATTTGATGGCATTTGTAGAATATGAGAATATAGTAACATACCACACCACACTGCAACCCTACTGCAGGCTCAGGCCAAAGATCAGCGCAAAAATATATATATACCCAGTGGAAAAAAGTGTTTCTTAAGAGCTGCACCCCGGAAAATACCACATTTTGAACCTGAAAATCATCCCAATTGAAAAGGAAAATCATCTGAACACTCCAAACCTTAATTTTGGGGTTCAAAATGTGAATGTTCCAGATATAACTCACTGTAACTAATCTGTAATTAACTAAGATTATAATTGCTACAGTACCTACCTTCACTTTTGGGGTTCATTTTCTGGGGGTGGTACCTTTCACAACAGGAACCTCATGGCAGAATTCACAAAGTCACTTGTTGAATCTATCCATCTTAAAAAACCCTGGCCGAGTTTACTTAGAGGTTCGGGATACTTAGTAAGTGGATAGTAACCAGAGTTATAACCTCTATAAGTGGGCTATATCTCCCCTAACTGGGGTTATAAGCCTGCATATAACCAGTTCCTAAGTATCCTGAACCTCTAAGCAGGGGGAGTATACCTATGTTTTACGACATATTTTTTTTCCCAATGGAAGGGTTTGAACCTCTGGGGGTCGGTTTACCGTCCTCAAAAATGACGAGGACCCGGCCATTGGTCTGGGGCCGACGGATCCTTAGGGTTTTGCCTATATATTATTTACATGGATTTTACCACAAACTGTCACATATCAACTATACCCATTCTTATTTGTACCTATTCATTTTGCCTAAATAAAATGTTCAAAATCCCTTTGGAAAAAAAACGAAAAAAAAACGTGTGAAAAACACCGGTGAATGTCCACGTTGTTTTTTTCCCCAACAAAAAATCCATCCCCAGCCTCCAAATGCAAGGAGGAGGACGAATCCGTGGCTGAAACTGAACTCGTTGGCCGTTCCGAGCCTCGAGCAGCTCCTGAGAAGTGGAAGCAGGGAGAAGTGATCTGCTTGGATGTCACGTAGGTCCAGGAAGTTGGGTTTAAAGATTCTGGGGTTCTAAAACGCCCCTCATTTACTAGGAAAATACCATCATTTTCGGATCCTTAGCTCCCCCAATATCACATGGTTGTTGGGATTACTGGGTTATAANGCAGGGAGAAGTGATCTGCTTGGATGTCACGTAGGTCCAGGAAGTTGGGTTTAAAGATTCTGGGGTTCTAAAACGCCCCTCATTTACTAGGAAAATACCATCATTTTCGGATCCTTAGCTCCCCCAATATCACATGGTTGTTGGGATTACTGGGTTATAACCCACTTGTAATTCAAGGGAATCCTAACTACCCCTCCCCCGAACCCCCAAAACTACCCCCCAACCAACAATAAGGGTTATAAGAAGGGGTTATTAACCATCAATTTTCCTTAATAAGGCCTTATTAACCCCTTATTCCTGGGGGGGGTAGTTTTGGGGGGTGTAGTTAGGATTCCCTTGATATAAATGGGGTAAATTGGGAGGTATGAATGGGCTTGTAAATGGGCTTGTAAATGGGCACATGGGATCCCATGTTAATATAACTACAGGAGATGTGACAACTCATTGATCCGACCACCATTGATCCATCCACTTCCGCACTTCCGGGACATCCTTGCGTACACTTTCTGAAACTAACAGCGAGTTTCCCCTGAAAATACCCTTTAAAAAACAAGATGTGAAAGGAAAATTCTGAGATACCGGTTTACAAGGCCAACTACCATCATTTCTGGATACCCTCTGGGAACAAGTCCATATCCCACCAAACAGGCAAAAAGTGCCGACTGGGATGGGATATGTTAGTTCCCAGGAGGGTGGGCCTCTTACCCTAAAAGGGAAATGTCATCTTCCAACCAGTACTTGTCAGGGGCGAACTGTTAGTTTTAGGGAGGGTAACCCTCCTGCCATTTGAAGTTGTTCAGACTACATGGTTCTTCACTCTACCCCTTAGAAATCCGTTTGTTTGTCCATTTCTTGATGAACAAAATCTACAAAGAAACGGGGGTCATTATATTACCAACCCAAACACTGCACTATTATGAGAGAAATCCTTCAAATTTACCATAGATTTGCATTGTTTGAGTTCCCCGAAACAAGTAATGTAATGACCACTGCAAAATTAGGGAAAGGTTGATTCTTTGGGCCTGACCACATTTACGACCTGGAAAATGAACATTTTTGCAGGTTCCGGCCGTTGCTGTCCGGGGTTGTGAACGTAATCGATATGAATGTGGCAATTCTTGTCATGAGATTTCTCAATTCATCAATTTTTTATGCAAGCAGTTTCAAAAAGAAGTCATGAGGATCTCAAACGATTCACATCTAAAAATCATTTTTTAGCACTGCTCTTGCAAACATTAAAAAAAAAACTAAGCGTTTGGAAAGCTCCCCCCCCCCGAAAAAAAAGAAAGAAACAACAGCAAGATCCCTATGGCCAAACCTCCCAAGGTTTCTTCGAGTCCTGTGGAGTAATGACTCGAATGTGCTCGCTTTCGACAGATTTCGGAGAGAGGTGTGGATGGTGGTGGAGGCATTGTCTCGGGCCTGGATTAAAATCAAGGAGCTGTTTCAAAAAGGACGACTTGCCATGCTTGACTCAGCTTTTTTGGCCATCTCAAGAAACCAAAAAAGCATCTTCAACTTTAAACCAAAAAGTCAGAGTTGCATCCCTTTGTCTCCGGATTCGTAACCAAACCCAACTAAATCCATCTTGATACCTTGATTTCTTAAATGTGAACATGCTATTTTCAAGCGCAACTCTTCTATCCCTGCTGTTCCCGGATCAACAATTTGCAAACAACATTCCTTATACAGGAAGACAAAGGGATGAAACACCTTTGAAAAGGACAAGCTATTTGTAATATACACACATGGATGAAAACAAATGATTCGATTAATTGATTTGATTGAGTATGATAAAGCTGCATTTCCCGCAAAAATATAGGTACTATAGGCCATAGATGTAGCACAAAAACAATGGGTGTTTCCAAAAATAGTGGGTTTTCCCCCCCAAATCATCCATTTTAATAGGGTTTTCTATTATAAACCATCCATTTTGGGGATACCATTATTTTTGGAAACACCCAAATACTGTCATCCACCAACGCAACTGAACAGCAACTTCTTCTTGGTGAATTTTTCACTTGGCCGAGTTTTCGGCCTGGCTTCGCCACTCTCAGTTTGATCATCAGCGGTGGACGGCTTGGATGATGTACCTGAAGGAGGAACGTTACTCAATGATTGGAATGCAACGGTACCACCTTTTGCACAAAAATTCCTATGATATTATGAATTGTGTGTGTAATTTTGCAAGCATACATTGGCATAGATATATATATATTACAGTATATAAGATATAATCAAATGCAATAAATCTAAACATATAGAAACTTGTTGTGGGTTTTTTCTCTAAACAAACAAACTTTTCCCCACTCAACAAAGCCACCAGCACCACATCCCAACTCTAAACCCGCCTTCTTGCATGAAAGCTCTCAGAATCTCCTCCTCTGCGGTGCCCTTAATTTCCTGCACCCTGCGTTTCGGGTCGTTCCACTCCCTCCCCGATGCGCCAATTTGTGGGTTCAGCATCCACCTAGATATTTGTTGGGATCCCTATAAACCTGCACTTGCCACTGTTACTGGGGTGGCACTTCCAACATATTATATATTTTTGTTCTGAAAATTTTCCGAGAAAGGAAAGAATCCAAAGTTTCTTGAACTGTTTGACGATTTTTGGGGTAGAATCAAATCCATAAACCCAAAGTATCTCATCTCACAGAGATGGAGGGAATCATTGGCCAAATGATGTCAAGTCATCTTGCGGCAATGAGAGTTCTGCCCGATTCTGCCCGGAGCTTGAAGATCGAAATGAACATTTGGGACCTCACAAGTGTTTCTAAAAAATCTATGCAACAAAATAGCTATAGTGTCAAACGAAGACCAAGCTCCTTTCTAAGAATATCTTAACGTTGCGAAGCAGTTGGAATCGATGTTCCTGGTAAAAAAAATTATATGAGCTACGGACGAAATTACTTGTTTGGGGAATATGCCTTCACCAAATGTGGGGGGTCCCCTATCGGTTATCAGGGTTTTGGATGTTCAGGGCATCAACATCAAAACAGAAGCATGCGATTTACAGTGTGGGATGATTTGATTTGCTACATGATCGAGAATTGCAGGAGAGCAAGCCAAGATGCGCGAGTTCCTTTTGACAGCAAATGCAGATATAACTATAAAATATTCGAATGCGCCCTCGTTCGTCTTGGTTACACTTACTATAGGCACCAATGAAAACATGAAAAGGAGGATAGCACTTTCTTTGGCTCACAACAAGGACAGCAAACCATGAACTTTGAGCTGTGGTCAAAGCCTTTTCTTCCCCAGTCTGGTATGTAAGAATTCGTTCAACATGAAGGAATGGTAGTCACACGTTTTCACCCAAGCTGGTCTTGGTCAATTAAACTTGTTCAGTTCCACACTGGGATGGTCTGACCGGGGATCAAAATGATACAAACTGAGATCGGTTGGTATCGGTTGGAGTATCGGTGGGTCCTGCCTAATTCCTTCAAAAACATGCGAAAGCAAGGTTCAAGCATGCATGAGCGGTGTGAAAGGCACTCCAAAAGAAAGAAAGAAAGAAAGAAAGAACGAACGAAAGAAAGAAAGAAAGAAAGAGAAGCCCTGTCTGAAACTGATGGCCTCTGTTCATCTGAACATGGATTATGGGGTATCGGTTTTGGGGGGTCGCCTATCGGTTATGCAGGTTTCATGAGCTGCTTCAAAGTTCAAGGCAACTTCTTACTACTCTGTTCATCCAATAATTTTGTCGGCTACTCATATACTCCACCCAGTCAGACCCCAAAAAACACTGCCTCAAAGTGCCATTTTCTGGCGGAAGAATCTCCGAAATCTTGGCCAAGAAGAGATGGCATTGGACCTTTCATGGAAAGGTGAAGGCGGGCGTCTCTTTTTTTCATAGATAGTTGGGGATTAACCACCCTGAAAGTGGTGAGTTTTTGTGGTAAGATCATGAAGTGGCCGTACCTTTCAAAACCGCTGGCAATGTTTTGGCATCCAAATAAATCATCCAAGTTGAAAAAAAGCTCTTCCAAAAATTGCAACTGTCAGAACTTCAAAAAACGCTTGGTTTCTGGAGGTACCCTCTTAGTTTTCAGACAGGGTAAAGTTATATGTGTTCATTAGACATGTGATTTCAACATCGTATATCCAATGTTATCAACGTACTGGTCCTCAAAATGCATAAAGAAACTGTTCATCTACAAATACGGACTTCTGAATTCATGTTTCCCTCATGCCATGCATGTTCCAAAACAACGCAATCAACCCTGCATAGCTTTGCTATCTTTGTCATGCTTTTTTTTTGGTGGGAAATCAAAGAAACCTGAGGACCCCTCACCATGGATAAACCCAATTCCAAAAGCTCTTCAAAGCGAATCGAGGCTAAATCCTGGTGGAAATCTTTTTTCGCCAGTGGATCTCGCCAGTTGAAATCTGTGATGGGCCCCTCCCGAAGTTTAAAATTTTCGCCCCTGAAAAATGATGGGAAAGGAAGACAAGCCTTTCCTTTCGGGTCCCGGTATATTTTCAGGGGCGAACTGTTAAACTTCCAGGGGGTAGTAAACTGGGGGGAAAATTAAATTGTTCACCCACTTTTGTTGCGAATCGATGGTGGGATTTCTTTTTCAAAAATCGCCGTCTCACACTCTGCATTTGCTGATTTCAGTGGCGCCAATGAGATCTCACCCAAAGCATGGGGATGGAGAGCGCATCTGAGGGTTGTAATTTTCGACAATTGAAACTCAAACTCCAAAGTCATCAAACATCTTAGGGGGTCACATCTTGGATGTTTCATCAAGCTGGATATCAAATAATGTTTGCATAAATACGTATATATAATATATATATATATAATTATATAAAGAAATACAAAAAATAAATATACATTATACATCATCAATTAAAATGAAGTAAAAACAATTTCCAGAATGATGTACCATGTTTTTTCTGTTAAAATCATTCTTTTGACCTCACAAAACTTGACGTTTTAGTTGTCAATCATGCGGGTCCTGAAGAGAGCGGATGTCCCGCTGTTGGAAAGCAGCTTCAAAGTTTTCCAAGTGCAGTTCTATCAGAACTTCTTGGACACCCTGACGGCAAATTGTTCAAAGAATCAGTTGAAACATATGTTTTTGGCAGTTCTTTCTTGGGGCAAGAAAGTTGTCCTTCCTTTTTTGAGTATCCTTCCAGGAAGAGTTGATTCTAGCGGAGTCAGTAGCTTCCGAAACCTCCCGTGTAAGAAACTCAGTCACCAAGGAGTTTCTAAATTCATTCAGAAGCTCGGTTGGCCGGGCCCCAAATAGTAATGATTTTCGGACATTCTAAATCCGAGACGGGACCTAACGAGTTGAAGTCTTGAATCAACTCGAAACCTTCTGTTTAGGACCTTGGGAGCAGCTTGGTGGCTGAGTTTTTCGATCTTTTTTGAACAAGTTTGAGCCCAAGACGTGTAACCTTCCCAAAATAAGTAGGTTTGAAGAGGCGCTACTATGGTGACTCTTGGAGGGCCCAGTGTATCTGACTCCCTCCCAATTTCAACAAAAAAAACAACAGCCCAAACAAAAACATCAACAATTCGGAACAACCGAACTCTGGACATCTTCTTTAAACAAATCTCTTACCCTTGAATAATTCATGGTACTATATTATGATGCTCATAGGAATCTAAGGGATCACGGTGGCTCATTATCCCGTATATGCCGGCGAAATTGGTTTGTGGATTTTCAGGGTCCCGTCCCGGAGATTCTACGGAGAGTACCTCTGGGAAAGGACATTGTACCAACTTGCCACTTTCAAGCGACGACATGGCGGCGCTTGTTTCACTACAGCATAGCTTTGTTAGTTGCCGTACTCAAATCGGTTTTCACAACAGCATCGTTTGGGAGATCTAGATTGGTTCCCAGATGTTCTCTGATTGAAGAAACATCACCAACATATTCTATAGTCGTTATTTAAACATGTTTATATAATCTATAGATCCTTGGATGGATTTCTGTTTCCTCCTGCTTCGAATAGAAGATTGATTCAGTCCCTGGTGAAAAGCACTCCTCTTTCAATGCTTGGAGTTGCTGCGGTTTGGAGAAAGCATTGACAAGCACCAAATCTGTTGTCGTTGGCCTCAAGATGGGAACCTATCATCATGGGAAGGGCACCCACCCTCCAATGCCATCCCCCCAAGAAATAGTCCCTTAAAGAAAGGCCTTATTTAATTGTTTCTTTGGGAGGATAGGGGCGGGGGGTGGGGTACCAAAAAACATCCAATTTTATAATAAACATAAACAATTTTCTATATAACAATCCGAAAAGAACAAATTCTGCCCAGAAGTTTGAGATTCCGGATGGAAGACACATTTTTTGACCGAAAGAATGGGAGAATTCAAAAATGAAAATCATCGACAGCCAAACTTTAGCTAGGCTATACCAGAACAAAAAATATACCACTTTTGCAGAATGCCATGCATTCTATCTAAATAAATGGAACCATCTATCACCAAAGTCCCGATTCACACAAAAATGAGATAGTTGCGGAAAACCAAAGTGTATACTATCTCATTTCCCGGAATAGCAATAAATTCAAGGATTATATTCAAAAGTATCAAACTTCCACAACCAGATGTGGTATAACCAACACCGGTGGGTCCGCATCCAACGTTTCCGCGAATTTCCTTTAGGCCGTTCTAAGCATTCGCACCCTCCAAACACCCTCGAGTCGGGAAGTGCTGGGAGCATCTATCCACCTCGGAGGTGAGCCCCTGGTTAGATATACCCACCTGGGTTTAACCTACACCCCTGAAGATTCCCTCATCTTCCAGTTCCCTAAATATTTGGAACCAAGCTCCCAGTTACCAAAATATCAGGTAACTAGACCCCTGGTTCCAAATATATAGGGAACTGGAAGATGAGGGATTAACATGGAACATAATCATGGAGGTTTGGTTCAGATCATTTTCCTTTCTTTTCATGGGTGATGGCTGTAGGTTCCAGCCGTTCATCTTCCAGGGTGTAGGAATTCGTACCATTTTTTGTTAGGCAACCGGGCAGATGGCTGGGTTTTAGGGGTTGTAATTAAAGTTGATGGGTCAATGTCTCCAGCAACGGCTGTTCGTGAAACCAGGCAGAAAAATAAATGGGGTGATATGTGATATCTATATAACATCCATCTATAAATGGCCTTATAAATAAATGGAGTAACTATAGTAACTGGGGTGAAAAAAAAACTATTTATCTCTATAGGGGTTTATAACCCCACACGCATAACTGGTGGGTTGTAGGACCAAAAAAAAAAGCACCTTTAAAATGTTCGTATCATGGGAGGAAAATCAATCAGGGTGACCTTGGAAAACCCCTTGGGTCAAGGATCTTATACCTTCCCTGAAACTAACACCTGAAAATAGGCCGGGCCCGGGCCCCAAAAAGGAAAGTAATAAGAGAAACTATGGAAAACCATCCATTTTTTCATAGGAGATACATCTTCAAACCATCCATTTTCAGTGGCGGTTGCTGTTAATTTCAGGGAGGGTAATTCAGTTAAACTCACATGAATGATGCAATAACAACAAGAATTTGTGCATTTTCAACTGCAACCTTTCCAAATTTCAATGGCTCCTGACGTCGTGATGTCATTTCAAGTGACGGGGAATGGGTACACCGTTGATGAGCAATGAACTGGCCGAACCAAATTTGACAGCAAAACACCAAGGATATCTAGTTGGTTGTTTCAACCCATCTGAAAAAGTATTAATCAAATTTGATCATTTCCCTAGGTATGGATGAAAACAACAAATATTTGAGTTGCCACCACCTACAGTGTCTCCCGCCGGTTCCGGAACTTCGTTTCGCGGCGCTTCCGTTTTTGGTACTTCGAACTCTCTCCGTTTTTGCAGTTGTTGGTGACAGGAATCGTTGTTGGTGACAGGAAGCTGGGAAGATACCGCTGAGGAGCCAGGCTCAATGGAGTATGTCCTGAGGCAACAGAACGGCCCGAAAGGATGGAGGTGTGTTACCGTTCGTCAGTAGGATCGATTTTTGAGAAATGTTGCTGATAGACAGTAAGCAAGATCCTGCCAATCTGTTGGAAATGGCTCTTAAATCTGTAAATATCTGTGATTGAATGAGATATTAGCGGGTCACAACACCTCCTGTACCAAAAGTGGAAGTTCTCCAGAAATTACACCTAGGAAAACCAACATTTCCCCTGAACAATGTTGGCTGGAAGACGATTCTCGTTTTGAAATGGTCTCCTTTTCTGGTGGCATTCGTTCATTTTCGGGGGGGCGGGGGTGTGATGAATTCCTCGCCGACAATTCATGCATATCAACCATAATTAATCCATTACCAACAATACCCCATATTACCGAAATTGCATCCACTCACGGCACGAAATATCCATTCACAGCAAGAAATGACCCAAAAGAATCCAGTCATTTCTTGCAGTTAAAAAATGACTCTTCCAGTCCAGAAGTGAACAACATGTATTGGGTTCATCCCTCACATGGATAGGGATCATGCGATCATACCAACAGAAAGCGCTGCTAATCCTCGTTTCTGTTCAGATGGGATGACATCACTTAGTATTTTGTCACCTGCATCCATCCATCCTTCAGCGCTTCGGGCGCCGTCTTTCCCCCCAAAACTGCGCTGCCCCGACATCTTTGGCACACGCTTCCAACACCTCCATTCAGTTCGTGCCACACCCGAAGCCAAACGGAAGAGCCTGCCGCGGGTTTCAGGTGGTCTCAGACTCCATCCCTTTGAGGAAACGCATGCCATGGTCACACACTCACCCTGAGGTCTTTTTGTGTTTGAAATGCCGCATTTGATTTTCTTAAATTGGTTCCTTGCAAAATTTGAGTCGACAACTTTGTGGATAGGCAGGTTGTTGTCGTGTCAAGTTGTTGGTTTGGACTGTTTCTTAGGGTTTTGATTCCTTCATGAAAACACCAACCTCCAAATACTTGAAATGTCAAATGTGTTTTCAGAAAAGACTCCACCCCCAAAATCCCAATGAAACAGATCAAACATAGTCGAGTATTACACTTTCTGAGACCACCATGATGCAAACCATGGGAACAATTCTCAACTATGACAGTAGGTCTCCCCCTTAAAAATGCTGTTTGTGCGAAAATCATCAAGAAATATCAAAAAATATTTGATGGGCAACCCAGCAACCCTTCCATAATCTTCACTTTCTTCACATTCAAACTGGGTGTGTGTGTGTGTGTCACTTCTGATTGGGTTTTTTTGGGGGGGCACAATTTGTTTCCCTTTGTTTTTTTTGACATATTAATATGTGTGTCCCTTCCCCGGAAAAAAAAAAAAACAACTTGTCCAAATTTGACGGCTTTGGCCTGGGGTTCAACTCCAGAAACTCGGTGGTTTCGTGGGTTGGCTCCAAAGGTATGTCCACCTTGCCCATGAAATCATTGTCAGACCTCGGTGAAATTTTTTTGCGGCATAGCAGATGTGTCATAAGAGGATGAAACAAATAACAAGGACAAAATCTATAGATGTCTAAATATATATATTAAAAATACACTTATAACTCGATATACACCTACAAAACATGTAAAGTTAATATACCAGAATTATGCATTTCTTACATGAATTCATGTATATATCATCCAATCTCTCTTTTCCTCTCCCTACGTTTCTTTTAACCCTTGCCACGTGATTGCCACGTTTTTCTGCCCCCTCGTTTTTGGGTCTTCCGGGCTGTGAATCAAAGTCATAAAGCATCAAAGCTACACGTTCCCAACCACCCACCTCGGTCGACCAGGTTGGCTATTTTTTTGGGGGTTGCACCAGAAAAAGTGATTGAAAACACTCAGGATGTGAGACTATAAAGGATCTGTATATCCGATCCATATATATATATATATATGTATATTCAAAATATAGATGATATACACATCATTCATTATTTGTTTTTGTTTGCACTTTCAGTCATCTTCAGTTTTTGGAATTTGTTTTGCAAGTCCTTTCATATGTCTTTTCCATATCTGTTATATATGCACTAAATATGATGACTTCAAAGATAATTATTTTACATAATTTTAGTTATAGATGCTATAGTATTCCATGAAATACATGAAGTGAAGGTTTTCTCAAAGAGTGATCCTGTAAAATCCCACCCGACTCAGCACGAGAAAGTCACATTGCAAAAGCGATGGTAATAGGCTCGTGCCACCTGACTCCGGGGCAGTGGTTATAAAGGTTTAAAGGTTAGCCATTGGCTGAGTGAGTTAAGATTTTGTTCAGCCTATTGACACAATCTCTCCTCAACACTCCAGGTGAGAATGAAAGCAATTGTGCCGCACATTTAAGAGGTGAATCAAGGTGGACGACCAAAATTGCTGCCGGGTGAATCTCCAACCTGATAAGACCACCATTTATGTTTGTCATGAGATGTGAGGGACGCTTGTTCGCGGTGAAATCGCCAACAAAAAAAACACATGCAAACTTTTTCAATCAAAAAAAACAGCATGTTCATCCAGAATCCTCTTTATAAATGAATCAAAAACCTTCGTTTAAAACAACCACCTGGTGGGAGACTTCCACGGTTCAAGTTCGACTCGACCTTTCCGAAATCTCCAAGGTTTTCAGTGGATTTTGCGGGGGCCTCCCAGGAGAGCCTTAAGATGCCACCAGAGTAAAAACGCCAATACCTGGCGATCGGTCGGTCGGTCGTGTTGGTGTTGCCGTATGTGGGCCGTTTTTTGAAGGTTACGTAATGAACCCACCCCCAATGAAATACGTGTGGCTACTAAACATGAGGCCAAACTTAGACACCCCAAAAGGGCCTTAACATGTCCGAACTGGAAAAAAAAAAGGTCATCCCAGTTGCGGAAAGGATCGTATTCCAACTCGAAACCACCAAATTTTCAAGTGCGAACTGTTGCTTTCAGGGATGTTTTTTTGGGGTATGTTTCGTAAGTGGGATTCAATCCCCTAAACCTTCAATTTGCCGTAAGTGGGCCACACCCCTTTGGGTGTTTTTTTGTACACCCCCCAAGTGACAAACATGGAACCTGAAAATGATGGAAACTCCAATTCCAGGGACTGATTTTCAGGTTCAATCTTAAACTTCTTTTCTGGGGGGGCCATACATTATGCATACTATAGATTCAACATGTTTCCAGGACTACAGGTGTCATTTCTTCATTTTTAAAATAGGTACTCCAGGGTTCCAGGTCAAATGTCGTTCACCAAAAAAACACGCAAATATCCAAATACAAACAGCGAAGGTATTGGAGTTTGATGTTTCAACCAACCATAGATCACAAACAATATAGAGAAGCCCAAAAAAGAACGCAACCTAATATAGAGAAACATACCTGGACCTTCCAAAGGGTGCCAAATGGTTCCTAAAGGGTGTTAATTCACCATCCCTTAGGGTTTAATTGGAACCCCTTGAAAGGTCCAGGTACCCTCTTCTGGGCCACCTTTGTTCCAAAAAAAACAGCAGCAATCAACAAAAAGCAGCAATCAATCGCCATCTGTTATCTTTTTTTCCAGGCATTTTCGGCATGGGCTGAAGCATCGAGACTTGTAGTTTTCCTTCCTCTTGATTCAGGTCAATGATTCTCACTCGCACCAGTTGACCGCGTTGAAGTTTTTGGGCCTTAAAAGATGCAAGTTTCGGTATGGATGGATTTTTTTGAACGACTTTTTTTATCCTTTTTTTCCCACCAAAAAAAAGGAGCTGGAAGGATATATGGAAATACAGACACATCGACTCACCAGTGATTATATGTCATGATTTTTGAGTATCCTGTTGTACTCAGGACCGCTCCACCGGTCCACATGGTCCACGTATCATGTTGCAGCTCCTATGGACAAAAAATCCATGTATCCTGATGTACGAAAGCCTGGATAGTTGATGATAGTTGGCGGTTTCAACCCATCTGAAAAATATTAGTCAAATTGGATTATTTCCCCAAGTAGGGATGAAAATAAAAAAAATAAAACCACCACCCAGCACTGGATATTAAATGGGCTTGTGAACAAACCACCCAATCACCACCCAAACTGAGATCCCCCGGCGGTGTTTTCACGTCGTAGCAAGGCATCTGTTTGAAGTCCATCTGCTTCGAGAGTCACAAAATAGCCCACTTGCGCTTCATGTGCTACACGTCCCAGTAACCATTTTCCAGGTACCTCTTGAAAAACCTTCAAATTCACCAAGGTCCCACGTTTTCTGGAATCAAAGATCCGTTTGGCTTCTTGTTTTTGTAGCATGGACAAGGTGAGTTTCCCTGGTTGAAAAGTCAAGAATCTGACCTTTACTTCTTCTCCTTGCAGCAAGGATCTTGGATTCAGATCCTTTGGCATCTGTGAGTTGGGGATGAAGCCCTTTTCGGTCAGTCCAGAAGTTTTGAGAAAAACCGACACCACAACTCCACCTGGAGAATTTGGAGAATCAGGGGATGAATTTTTGATGTATTTTTCAGAAGTTTTGGTGACAATCGTTTGACCTATCTATATATGCTTTACAAATACTTTCGAATCTCGAATGTAGTAAGTCTAAAGTATATAAATCACAAATATATAAATATAATAAATAAATAAATAAATAAATAAATGAATAATGAATAAAAGAATCTAAAGTATGCAACAGTATGCAAAAATGCAATTGCAGCCCTCTGATTTCACACCATTTTGACTTTTGCACCCCAAGGAAAGTTAAAACTCACCCGGTTTCCATCTTTCCCAGTCCTTTCCCTTCCCCCCAAAAATTACACATCATCTTTGGTCTTTGGGTGGTTTGACTTTAAGTTGGATATTCCTTGTTTTTACTTGTATTTTCTCGCCATCTGATCATAAGATTTCATAGTTATTTCATAAGAGCGCACAATATATGCCCATCCCTCCAAAGCCTACCCCGCCGCCATACTCGCAATAATATGCAGTAACTACAGTGGGTCAGGACCTTCCTACAAAACGATCAACCATCGTTATCCGAATCCCATCAAAAGGCCACGGCCATTATCTCTATTGGTGGGGGTATATAGGCTGTTGCCACATACCCTTAGCCTTAGCCCACCTCGATTCACTTTCGAGACATTCGCGCTGTACCAGTCACTTCCTGTTGCTGCAACCCTGCCAGGAGGATGCATCGATAGCTTCAGCTTGTCCTCCTCCAGATCCAAGGCATCGATACGTACTTTGACGAAGGCACCTTTGCTCAAGGAATCCACCTCGCAAAAGGTTGATGAAGGTTTGTGAATTTCACGGCTTCAGCGGGTTGGATGCTGCGAAGGTTCGGTTTCGGAAGCTTCCAAATCATTAGGATTAAAACACCTGTAAAATACGGTGGGAATATATATTATGTGGTATACCATATAGAACTGGTAGTAAGATATAATAAGATATAAGATGATATAAAACAAAAATATATATAGTATATATATGATACAAGTGGGCCCCTCGAATCCCCTCACAAACATAAGCACCTGAAGCAGTAATGAAAGAGATTCAAGACCAAGGTTTTGGTGAGTTCCTCTATGATCATATTTGTTGATTCATTTTGATTCATTGCTCCAAGAAGGGGAATTCGGAATCCTCCCATTTTCTCTAGATTTTTGTCGAAAACCCAAGGCGCAGTCATCTGAGAGCGATGTAATAATCCTTCAACGGCACCTTCCTCCAAAAAGCTTGAAGGACTGTCAGGATTCACTGCAACAAAGGCACCAAAATTCATCATCCTTACCACCTTCCCTTGCAACCATTGATCAGATGGAATATCTGCCATTCCTGCCATTCGAGAAGCGACCCTACGTTGGTGATTGATCTCTTTCACAGGTACTGCGGATCGATCTCCCTTCATGGACAAAATGATTCGACCGGAATCAACATCGACAGAAAGCATGCGCACTCGTACTTCCTGCCCTTCGGATAAAACATCGCGTACAGAGGACACAAAGGACGTACTAATCTCAGAGATGTGCAAAAAACCATCTGCAGAAGCTTTGTCCACAAACACTGTCACAAATGCTCCTTCAAAGGAAGAGACGCTCTTTACAACACCTTTGACCCATTCATCAGGACCTAAATCCAAAAACGGACCTAAGTCTGTCTCGATCAGATCTTCTACTCGTGTTACACTGAAATGCCCATCTTTCTTTCTGCTCACCTGGGCCGGAAAGACAGGCCCCAGGTCCCCCTGGAAGGGTCGAACGAAACGAATGACTCCAGAATTGGAAACGCCTGGCATCTGTAAGGGAGAAGTGTTTTTTTGGCCAAAAGTGTAGCTGTTAATAGGAATGAACTTCCTGTGCAAAACGTTTATTCCATACTCAAATGGGGGTTGAAATATTCAAGCTACATGATGTTTCCCATAAAATCCGGGCTGGCTCTGTTAGTTACATGGAATTTTAAATATTCTTCAGGAAACTAACATATCCCACCTTGGAAAGAGGAAAATCATCTTGAAAAGTGCGGACTGGTTTTTGGAATATATGTTACATGTTAGTTTTTTTTGGAAAATTATCACAACAATGCCTACTGGTGCAGCACCATAACCATTGGGATTTCATCTCCTCTTTTCTAGTTGGTGGTTTCAATCCATCTGAAAAGATATTAGTCAAATTGGATCATTTCCCCAGGTAGGGATGAAAATAAAAAATCTTTGAAACCACCACCTAGATAACCATTGGGAGTTCATCTCCTCTTTTCTAGTTGGTGGTTTCAACCCATCTCAAAAAATATTAGTAAAAATGGGAATCTTTCCGAAGTAAGGGTGAAAATATTTGAAACCACCACCCAGTATCCCATAGGATCCATGTATGGTATATTTACCTCCATTTACCGTAAAAACCAACCAAACGTGGGTAAATATACCAGTCCCATGGATCCTGTCAGTTTTGGTATGTTGAGACCAACCAAGAAACCCAAACGTCAACAGCCTGCCCTTCTTCCAGGACCTCTTCAGGACTGTCGAACCATTTTTTCGACATCTGTCGTATGGGCAGCAATCCATGTTCTTCAGCACCAATGTCAACAAAGGCACCAAACTGATTCAGCTCATATACTATACCTGGTTGCTGGTTGAATCAACCAACCCATCTGAAAAATATATGCCAAAGTCAAATTGGATCATGAATCCCTAACAAATCGGGATACAAAACATTGTTTTTTTCTGAGTTGCCACCACCAAGATACCAGTAAATTTCTGCCCAATTTGCAAATCACGTACTGGAATCAGTGCCATGCGCAAGTGCTCAGCCTTCACCCGAATCTCTTCCAAACCATCTTCTGGTACATCCCATTTCACTAAATAACCCGATCCAGGATCAATTGAAAGTATCCGACCCGGATACCACATACAGTCTTCCTCATAATATGTTAGCACTTCATCACCTACCTGATATGTTCGGCTTTCCGTCTTCTCAGCAAACATTGCGACATTTCTCACTGGTCGACCGGTGGGTCGCAGAGGTCGAAGGCAGAGGCCAAGTGGCAGTGAAAAAGCCAAGTTTGACCACCAGATCCACCCGCAAATGACAATGGCAATTCTGCAAAGAGATGTTCTGCCCCATGGGCAGAGGCATGGCGTAGATTTCAGCATGTAAATTATTTTGTTGGTGTATTTTTTGTTGAACAAATGGGTGTTGGGTGTGTTGTGATGGTCTGAACATCCCAAATCAGCACCTCACGAATTCAAGATAAAAGCAAATCATGAGAGGAGTTGAAAGAGTGTGTGAGAAAGAGTCATGCAGCAAATCAAGTTGCCATAACGTTGCTGTCAAGTTTTGATTGTTTGGTTCTTTCTGCTCAGCTGTTTTGGCCTAAAGTTTCAAATCATGTGCTTTCTTCCTCGCAGTCGTTGTTTTGTTCCTTGCACCCAGCCGATGCAGTATGTAACCAGCAAAAAATCAGCAATCAAAAACCTATCATGTAACAAAGATTGGAAGCCCAAATGCATCAAAGTGAATACATACAATCAACTTGGATCTACCCCTCCAACCCTGTAACAGTCGCAATTTGATGGTTAAAAAAAGGGATAGAAAACCTGGTGGATACTCTTACTGGGTGGGGGGTAGATCTAGAAATCAACATATGGGTGTTTCCTTAAATGGTGGTACCCCCAAAACACCCCCAAATGATCATTTTTAATAGGAAAACCCATGGTTGTTGGGTACCACCATTTCAGGAAACCTCCATATTGAGCTATGGGGAAGATATGAGAAGATTCAAAGGATAATTGCATTTTGTTGCACCTTTGTTGAGCCAGGATCACCCTTTATTTTTTTTGTATAGGGCCGTGAATTTTTGATGAACATGTCCCATGTCAATGAAAGATGGGTCAGTCAAGTTTCTCACACACTAAATCATTACATTCACTAAATCATTATATAAGATCAATATATATATATATATATTTAATATATCAACTTGAACGACAAGAGAACATGAACACGGAAAACTCCAAGTCACCAAACAACCACCGTTACTATTGTTAATACTGTTGATGGAAGAAATCCTGCACCAGTTCATAGGTAGTTTGCCTTATTAATTTACAGGGTTTTAGCACCATCCCAGGTGGTTGGGAATGGGATTTCTGAACCATGTCAAGAGTACCACTCTTGAATTTTTATTGGGGGGAGGCCGGGTGGCTGTGATGGGCCCACTTGCCCCGGTCATGTTGCTGATCCGCACTCAAGGCTGCGTTCCTCGAGTGCGTTTGCACACACCCGAGGAACGAACGCGTGGTCCCATTCGTTGACTCGGGGTCTGGCTTGGGTGCCGTTTTTCAAACGGAAAAAAAGTTCAAGTTGATTCAATCCTATATAGGATCCATGTATGGTATATATTCACCTATAGTTTTATCAAAATTTACCATTAAAATCAGCCAAATGTGGGTAAATTTATGTAAGTGCACATGGATCCTTTTAGGGAATGGAAAGTTTGATAATCATGCATGAGTTTGATGTCTTCTATGCAATGTCTGAGAGAGGAGAACCAAAAAAAAACACATCCGGCCGTTGCTTTGCAGTTCCGAATCTTTCCAAGTCTTACCTTTTTTGGTGGTTGTTTGCAACCCTTCAGGAAAGGAAAACCCTCAACAAAAATGCTGCCTGGATGAGTTTCTTTCGTTTTGCATGCTGGTTATCTTGCTTGTCGTCCGCAATTGTCAACTCAAGTCGTTAACATCCCTTAAGCCTTAAGCAACAACTGCCTGGCAATTTTTTGTGACTTTTTGTGGATGGTTATGTTAAAGGTTGTTGGTAACGTCCAACGTTTGGGGATGGAAAGGTCACTTTGCTTGAATCACCTGGTGGAAGTTACGTCATGTTTTTTTTTTGAAAACCCGAGGCACTTTTCAATAGTATTGAGCTCTGACCGACCCCAATCGAAGATGGAAACGATGATCTTTTGGCCTAAAGTTCTCCCGGCGAGTGTGATGAAGTATCAAGGGGAAAGAAATTTCTCAAGACATGAATCCAATAGATGAACAGCTGGGGCATCCGATGGGGCAAGCCCTGTATTACTGGCCAACTTTTTTTGCAGGAGAGGATCAACTCTTAGTAGATACAGGTATGAATATCATGACATATCATGACTAATGTATGAAGACTTATATGACACTACCGAAGACAAAATGATTGTATACAATAGTATATGTGCTGGCGTTGGCCTAGGCAACACGATATTCATATACACATCATATATGTGCTCACATTGGTGTAAAAAAATTGTCCATATAAATATATTATATATATATCATATATTTACATATCTGTGATGTCGTTATGCATGGTGTTGTCATGTAGTTCACTACCTGTCATATCATCATACACTACATCATGCAGTCAAAGATGCCAGTACATTGAGTGCATCAAGTGTCATTTTTGCGCATCATGTCTGTGATTCATATTACCCTCCCAGAGTTTAACATGGAACCTGAAAATAAGCGCCTGGAATAGGAGATTCCTTTTGGAAACCATCATTTTTAGGTTTCATGTTAATTTTCGGGGGTGTATGTCCACATCAACAAATTTCCATTGTACGTGAAAAAAAACCTGCATCATGCGCAACATATCATGAAACAATATGAAACATCTCGCGCATCATCATTTTGTCAGGTGTAACATGCAAATCGAGCAAATCAAGTATCATGCGAGGTGTATAAATGTAAATCATGGGCATCGCATGACAGATGTTACATTATGTACCCTACATCTCAAACGTATATCACGGCATTACGGTAAACCTTACTATATAACTTGAAAATACATCCTTGTGATGACCTGCGGTTTTTCCAACATTATGACGTCATAAGTCATAAGTGCCTTTATTTTAAGGCCAGTGCGGAACTTCTCTTCCTCTCCACGTTTGGGCATCCTTGGGTCAAGGTTGGACCAAACACATGGGTCTTTGAAAAACGCATCTCTGTGAAGAATTGAAATGCAGCTATACCTTGAAACACGAAACATTTGGCACTGATGTGAGTAAAAATCGGGAAGAAACAACTCTTCATAAATATATATATATATATATATGTGTTGCATTTTTTTCTCACTATATATAATGCATTTATATGATATGTATCAATTATAATTATTATATCTTCCCGGTTTAACCCACCCCCACAAACAGATGGCCTTGGCTTTGTTCCTCTCATTTTTTGGCGCTCCAAAGGAAAACACCGAGGCGAGCACTGTCCAATATCGAAGCCTAAAGCCACTGAGCCTCAGGGAATTTTAAAATAGCCGGATCCATCATCATCAGCCAAGCTCCAATTTGAGCAATGAAAAAAGGGCCCCTGGATGGTGGCACCCCCAAAACACCACCAAAATCGTCAGTTTTCGTAGGAAAGCCACATAGTTGTTGGGTAGCAGCATTTTAAGAAACGCCTAGATGGTGGTTTCAAATGAGCAATGAAAAAGACACCTGGCTGTTTAGGTTATGTAGGGGATGAAAAACTACCCAATTATATAGGGATCATAATAAACCATGAAATAAGGATCCCTATTAACCAACCAGTATAATGGTTTTTGGGTGTTTTTTTTTTGGTGTGTGATTTTCCTTTGACCAAATCTTGGGCCCAATACCTGTTGGTGAGGTGAATCTTGCTGTTGATGAACCCTAAGGATCCTGACCCCTCAAAGGCCTGGCTACTTTGATGACCAATACACCCCTACAATACAGGTTCAAACTTACCCGAAACCATTGGAGGGTCCTCCATGATCCTTAGGGTAGGAAGTAAACATAAGCCCTGTAAGTCAAGCCGACCATAAAAAGAATAGGCCCCCTGGAATTGTTGATTGTATAAATCCCTATTAAAATAATGGTCTTTTCGGAAAGAACATTTTTTTAATGGTCTTTGGACTGCCAGGGTAAGGGATGATGGATACATCCTTAAAACGACCTTCCTGGATGTAAATTTCTATTGATCCAACCGTTGAAGCCTCATAGGAACCCTGTCGGGGGCCCCCAAGGTATGCCACCCCTCCCAAGAAATAAGGGCCCAATAAAATCCTACAAGTACAGGAAAACCAATGGTTAAATAGTCCCCTGAGGTTCCCATGAAAATTTGCCCACGTACCAAACCTTTATTTAGAAAAACAAACATGCAGCCATGTACCAAACTTCTCCGATTACACAAATGCCTCTCAGCATCCTCCCCCCCTCCAAAAAAAAAAAACATGCTACTAGAAAAAACATCATCTGTTTTTTCATCACCCCCAAAAAAAAAACCATAGGGTTTTTACATTTGAAAAGGATTCCAAACCACAAAAACATCATTTTCCGAGGTAAACTAACCGGGAATCCCAAAAAAACCCCGCCTCCCCCAAAAAAAAGCATGCTATTAGAAAAAAGCATCATCTGTTTTTTCATCACCCCAAAAAACCCATAGGGTTTTTACATTTGAACAGGATTCTAAAATCCACCCATCATTTTCCTTAGGTATACAACCGGGAATCCCTAAAAAACCCCGCCTCCCCCAAAAAAAAGCATGCTATTAGAAAAAACATCATCTGTTTTTCATCACCCAAAAAAAAAACATATTGATCTTTTTTTACATTTGAAAAGGATTCCAAAATCCACCCATCATTTTCCTTAGGTAAACAACCGGGAATCCCAAAAAAACCCCGCCTCCCCAAAAAAAAAGCATGCTATTAGAAAAAACATCATCTGTTTTGTCATCACCCCAAAAAAAACCATAGGGTTTTTACACTTGAAAAGGATTCCTTTCCACCCATCATTTTCCTATAGGTAAACCAACCGGGAATCCCCAAAAAACACCAACCCTTCGGTCCGATTGGGTCCCCCAGACTTCCAATCCATTTCTGTGGCACAGGACACCTGCAGTGGTGTTGTTTTTCCCAGGTTCCAAAAAAATATTTTTTGGAACTCAGTGATGAAAACTGCCAGTTACTGAGTTTACTGAAATTTCACTGGTGTCACCAAATGACATCCATTTATTTCTTCCACCAAAATGCGATTTTTGTTTCCATGGATTCATCAAGCTTTTTCAAATGAAGCAATGAAGCAACTGAGGGCTTCCACTTCATACAGGCCACTGCTAAACCCGTCACTTTGACCAAGGTTTCATGAAGCACCACTTCGGCCTGGGGGCTCGTCATGGTTACGCCGGATGGATGGGAAAGATGGAGTGATTTGGGGGGGGAAGATGGGCACCTGACTACCAGTTATTTTTGTGCAATTATGGGGCCCCAGGGAAACCCATTTTATAAGGCCATTTAAAAGGGGTTGTGACCCCATTAAAACTTGGTGACAGGGCCCATCTTGAAATTGACATTTTCTTCAACTATCAAAATGATTATACCTGAAAATGGATGGTTGGAAGAATTTCTTTTTGGGGCCAGGCCTATTTTCAGAGGCCTTTGCTGTTAGTTTGAGGGTAAGTCCTGGCATCTTTTGCCGCATTCATGAACATAGCTGCGTGGAATATCCACCTGTTCGGATCGGATGTCTTTAAAGAAAGGTCCATCGATTCCAACCAGTTGATGGACGAAAAAGTCATGTGTTGGTAATTGGTCTGTCACTATTTAAAGAAATCTGGGTGAATTCTACTTCTTCACATTAAATTCTGTACAAATGTCAGGTGATTTTTGGGGGAGGATTTAGTTATAAGGTATAATCATAAGACTTTTAAATTCCCCAACACCACCATCAAATGATCTAGATTTTGTATCCTGCATCCGAACAGGATCAATCTTAGTAGCTTCAAAAAACCACCGGCTACCAGCCTGCTTGGCCATCGCCCAAACTTTCCCAGGAATGGGAGATTAGGTAAATGCCCATTTCATTCTTTCAGGTTTTTCGTAAAAAACATGTAGCAAAATCATGTCAGAATTTCGTGGTGAATTTCACATCCCCATTTTCACTAAACCCCGCGAAAACTGACGGAGGAATCTGAAAATCACGCCGACTCGAAAAGGAAGAATTATCCAAACCTTCATCTAGTTGGTGGTTGAACCAACCCATCTAGAAAATATATCAAATTGGATCATGTCCCTAGGGATGAAAATGAAAAATAGACCCCTGAAAATTAACATGGAACCTAAAAATCACCCAAATGAAAGGGAAAATCATCTTCCAAACCTTCATGGTTGGATTCCATGTTAATTTTCCCGAGTGTATTTGAAACCACCACCTAGTCATTTTTGGGTTCCAACAGAAACAATAGAAGTTGCATCAAAAGCAGCGTTTCAGCTCGGCCGAGTTCATGTTCCAATGCCGCCTGCCAGGGGTCAGGGACAATCACTAAAGAAATAAGGCAAAAACTAAAAGTTGTTAAAAGGGATCATGGTGGTTAAGACTTCACAGAAAATTAACCACCAATTCAATTCCTCAAAGGATGGCATGCTTTTGTTTTTTTCATTTTTTTTGATGTTGATTTTAGACCTTCCAACCCGGACCTTCCTACCTGCACCCTTCCAGTTTGGGCGTCACCTAGTTCCTAAAGGCTGGAAAGCTTCACTATCCCCTTAGGGTACAATTGTCACCTGCACTGGAAAGTGACGATTTTCTATGTAAAACTTGGAACCCAAATGACGCTTGGTTTTATTGGACAAGGCCTTGCTTTTTGGTGGGATTCACCTTCAAAACTAAGGCTCATCATTTTCTAGTTGGGTGGTTTTTCACCAACCCATCTGAAAAATATGATTCTGTCAAAATGGATCGTTTCCCCAAATTTCGGGAAAATATTTAAAACACCCAGTTTTGTTGTTGATGTTTTCACTGGTTGTCCTAATCCCTGAAACCCAAAATCATTAACCCCGGGGGCGCTTGTCCCACCCAACCCACCCGCAGATCCGACCTTACTTGGGAGCGGATGCTCCATCAAATCCAAATAGAACCTCCATGGAGAGTCCAGGTCACTATGTTTTTTTTTGCCCAGGTGGCTTCGGTGGATCTATCAAAATTGCAAGGTTTTTTGCATATGCAATTCAAATATGTGCATAATCAAAACCATAATAATTACAGTAACAATCTTATGTTTTAAATACAGTAATTGAAATATGTGACCAATATCTGCTCCTCACACTGGCAGTATCAAAAAAAGCAATTCACAAAACCTATGCGATAAAAACACCGGGCAAGGTACAATTCAAAACTTCAATATCCGATATAATTCTAGAACAATACTTACAATTCATAGGCAATGATTTGTTGCTCATTTGTGTTTAAATCTCATCACAAAAATTCTCCCCCAGTACCGCCAAGTTACATGAGCATACTCGCCGAGGTCATCCGTTGCAACATGATCCGCAAGGCCTGACGGCTGATGAAGGAAGCCAAAAACGATTGCCCTAAGCATTTTTTGACCCCTCCAATGGAAGGGTGAGTTTGAACCTGTATTACGAGGGGGTATTGGCAGGTCATCAAAATGACGATTAAGGCCTTTGAGGGGTTGAGGGATCCTTAGGGTGATTGGAAAATACATCCATACCAAAAGTTACCAAAAATAGTGTGTTGATTTGCATGTACGTGTACTTTAATTATAGGCTATTATAGGTTTATCAAATTACATTTTAGAGTACAATGATCTTTATCTGTGGAAACTAGAAGTTATATAATCAATCGTAAGTTGAGCTATTCCAACAAGTGGTCAATATATGGGTGAAGGTCAACAGGATAGAAGGAATACCAACTAAACACCATTACCGAGACCGCAGAGGCACGGTCTCATGCATCCTTTGCTGCGTTTTCTGAGGTCAAAACCTTCTTGGCCATCTTCTCCTTACAGCTTCTGTTATTTGGGTGTTTCCATAAAT
>DF241615.1:0-16046 GCA_000507305.1 Breviolum minutum Mf 1.05b.01 | reverse complement strand
GTGAGTGTCACGGTTTCTCAAACAGTTTTGCATGGGAGAGATTTCTGAGAAACCACTGAGCAATCTGACACTTCTTTTTCCAAGGTCCAGCAAAGGGTCCTTCGCAACGCAAAAGGTGTAACGATGGACCGGCCAATAATTTGAAGATGTTACACCCTGGCAATGTAACATGGCTACCCAAAAAAAAACATGTAAAATCACAGTTTGGAAAATGTAACTCCTTTCGAATCATGCCAATGTTGGGGTATCTATGTTACATTTCAGGGATGTAAAAAGAAACACCAGCAGCTGCCAGAAGGGTATCCATCACTCTGTGTCTTGTCTATGTCGAGAACCTCTCCAGCCAAAGCAAATCAAACCACAAAGTAAAAGGATTTGCTTTGCGCTTTTTTATCTGTTTTCTTTCCAGTATACCTCTAAAATGTGGCTCAATTGAACTACCACCTGGAAAGTAGATGGCGCAACTCCCATATAGGTTTATTTTCCTTTGCTGGAGAAGGAAAAAAAACGTTTCCATTTTGCCCCTTTTTTTCAAGTATCACCGTTGGATTCCAACCCAGTCCATGGATGTCAAGGTAGCTGGCTGACCATCAAAGCCTTCCAAACGAAAGCCTTCACCAGCCTCAGCGGAAGCAAGCGCTGCTGTTGTTGGAAGGTTTTGTTTGGGGAAATCCCAACCTTCAGCTATTTCAGCTAATCTGGTTGGTGGTTGAACAAACCCCTTTGAAAAATATGCTCGTCATATTGGGTTCATCTTCCTCAAAGTTAGGGGTGAAAATAAAAAATGTGTGAAATTACCACCTAAGTAATGGTAGATTTTTGGTTTGGGGCCCGGGTGGTTTGGGATTCGGATCGGGGTGTCCCTAAGCAACAATCCCGCTCATAAGTTGGGGATCTCAGGAATCCAAACCACCAACCCAAACCACCAATTAACCATTAGCTGACCAATTGACATTGTCTTCCAGTCCCATCCATTTTGAGGTGGCGTTTGCTGCTAGTTTCAGGGAGGGTAATTTATATCGAATCTCACTTGGCCAAAGGACCTTAAAATATAAGAAGAGTTTGCAACAAACTGATTGAAACTTGAAACTGTGGCACTGCAGTTGTCATCAACAATTCTTCCTAAATTACATGGACAATTCCCCAAAAGTTTCAAGCCTTAGCCACTTCCTGAGCGATTGAACATATCTTTTTACCCATAGTAGGAACATGTCGAACCCTGAAGAAAAAATTGGGATGTCATGAGGTGTCAATACGACCTGTTTTGAAATGTCATTAGGAGAGCCTGGGGGGGTTCTGTAGTTTATGGGTCAAGACAGACTTGCTGACTTCAACCCCAAATATGTAAACCTTCATCTCTTACAAGCATGGCGGCTCAAAAAAATGTAGAAATCTAAAGAAAAAAAAACGTGGAAAACCACCGAATCTAGAACAGGGTGAATAGAACCCCCAAAACTTGCCGCCGACATGTGCTGGAAATGTCTGATTCCCCCCCAAAAAAAATGGGTATAGTTTAATCAACCCCCCAATCAAATATTTCCCCTCATTTGTTTCAACAAAATTTACGGCATGGATGTATGATATGATATATATCTTCCCCTTCAAAAAATTCCCCGTAAGATACCAACAAAATCCCATCAGCTTCCAACAAAATCCGAGGAGCCGAGTTGGTTAAACCATCCACCACAGCCTGGCGCAAGGCCGCAGCATGAGACCTTAGGTGGTATATGCGACTGCCGAGGGGCAGTCGTGAAAAGCCCGGTGTTGCTAGGGAAAGCCGTCCGTTGTTGGTGAGGAGATCTTGGAAAAATGGACATGCAAACTTGGCATTTCATGAAATTTGATGGACCTTTTTGGGGCAGAAACCTGTTTTTGTTGTTGGTTGGTGCTAAATTTGAAACATTGTACCTGGTACAGTATGAATACAATAATTTCATGAAACAATGAAACAAATATATAGATTCAGATTGCTCCCAAAAAATCTTCCACGTGTGTGAGTCAAATCGAAAGCATCTTCGGCCCCTCAACACTTCCCAACACCCCGTTCGACTTCTCAGGCCTATAGGATTCATGGGACGAGACTGGTATATTTATACCTACATTCACTTGATTTTTTGTTATGGTCAATGTGGATAAATTATACCATAGCCATAGGATCCATGTAGGGTATATTTGCCTACATTCAACGTAGGCAAATATACCCTACATGGATCCTATGGGATAGATTTGCCATAAGGTCCCTTGGGGAAGATTCAAACGATTGAATCTTCCAGGTGAAAATCAGGACCTTTACCCAAGGTTGTTCCATGGGTATACCACCGTCTTCATCGTCCAATTCGCCGGGCGACTTCCCACCGACTTTGGGGTTCCCGGCTTTCCCTGCCATCCTGCCTGTGCAGTCCTCAGATTTTTCTCATCAGAGGAGGGGGTTGGCTTGGAGGTGGTTCATTTCAACTTGACTCCCTTATAATTCAGGTGAAACAAAACATACCCCAAAAAATAGCACATATCTGTCTGAAATTTTTGGGTGGGTTGAAGCTTACTGACTCTAAGAACAAAAACTAAGAGTTTCTATGATTTATATGATTTATATATATATATTATATAGTGAAGCAAGGGTGCCAACCACCGAGCATATGGATCCTACCTATATTGAAATTTTTGATGTCGCTGCGGGGCATACATGTTCTACATATCTACCAGGGCTTCTGGGGAGCACGCTCCCCAAAGCCGACGGCACTATTGGTGGTCGCGCGAGGTGCGGACGAACGGGATCTTTACACGTCATTGAACCGTACGAGAACCAGATCAACACTGCCGAGAGCACTTGAAATGGGGAAAACGGACAATGGAAAATCCTACAATACCGCAGCTCTGAAGCGATATCCACCAGCACTTTGTGAAGGACTCAGCTTTATGCTCTATGACCTCCTACATTTGGTGCCATCGCAACGAGTGGATATGGATACATTCCAGGATGTCTTTGATATCTTTGCCCGGGCTTATCATCAATCATTTGAACAGCATGACGGTCAAGATTATGTCCCACACGAACAGAAACACATTTCTAAATTAGGTGCATCCAACCCCCCATAGGCTGCGTCTTGAACACTAAGACACTCTGTGCCTCATGAAAGAAAAAGAAAATATATTATATATAAGTCATTTATCATTGTCCACTAAGTATCCTTTTTGAAAACAAGGTCCGCAAGGTCCCCCCCAAACTTTCCAGCTTTTTTCCTGACTTCTAACAAACCGCCAAGGCGCTGCTGTCCAATTTTGATGTCCAGCAAGCGGAGCTTCTGCCGTCCGTCACGCAGGTTCTGAAGCACCTGACGAGGGAAATCTCCCTTCGAAGCCGTTGTGAAAGGTTGGTTCCCAAGAAACGCGGTGAAAAACCGTAGGAAGTTGAGGGAATCCGAAGTTGATAGCAGAAAAAACACAAAACGAAGCAAAGGCGACTTGAGACTTGAGATATCATGATGCCATATGTGGTTTTGTATGGTTGTGTACTGCCAAACAAAGAATGATTCATAATGATTCCGTTGCTACCTAACACCAGTTTGCTGAAGCAACAACATCATCAAACATCCATTGACAATGGGCCGTGCCCCCGAGCAAAGATATCCTTGGAAGACATCCGGGTTGATGTCACGTCATCCCCAAGCTCCGAACCAGCAGTTCAATAGGCTTCTTTTTCTCTTGTCCCTCCTCAACAAGCACAAAAAAAAATGTGACTCTGATGCTGTTCTGGTAGCCCCGGCCACATCTCCCCCCAAAAAAAACAATGCACATCACGTCACATGATACTCACCATGTTCATGGGCCCTATGATGTTCTTCGTTCATCATTCCAGCTTATATATTTACGATGATTTATATCTACAGCCGCCCCGGGACCTGTATATCTGCTGTATCTGCACATCTTCAACCCGCATCTGCTTCTGGCATCTTCTGGAGATTGCTTGGTTGGGGGATGCCGCCTCATGGAGCTCGACGACGCCAGCATAATCGAACGTATAGTTCAACAACGGCCTCAGGTATCAGTCCCATTGGATCTGAATCTTGTGCGTGGGTGTTTGGGATGATTTTCAGTGGGTGCCTGAAATTTTATACACCATTCCTTAGGATTTTTTCAAACAGCAGCCTTTTTGGAAGATGTTGGTATAGATGTAGTATTGGAAAAGGTTCATTTGGAGATATTTCGAGAACCAAGCCATTCATTCAACATGTTGATCCACAGCAAACTCTCAGGAGTAGGCATCAGTCCAGCTGCACTGGGCCTTGGGTATCCAATGGTATTCAAGTCAGCTCAGGTGCATCCAAGTGTTTCAAAGATGTGTTGCTTATCTGTTGTGTTTGGAGAGGCTAGGCTAGTTAGCTAAGCACAAACAAAGCAAAACACGCAATCAAAAATGTTGCTCTAAAACATATGGCGTGCATGTGATTTAAAAAAAATCAAACAAAAAATCAACGGCGCTGAGCTCCGGACGCTTCTTGGCAAAGTTTGATCATTTCATAGAAATCCACTTCATCACTGGCTCTGCTAAGGTCTTTGCCTCTCGGAAGTTTCCATGGATGGCTTTGGGGGGGATTGCTGGCAAGTATACCAGGATGGCGGATTTGTTTTTACCATCATCAAATGAATCATGTCTCAAAGTTGCGACATGAAGCACTTTAAAAAAACACATTGACATCTATTCCGTCTATTCCGTCTGTAAATGAAACGTTTCCCAATCTGATTTTGGAGGTGGGAAACTCCACGATCCTCACGACACAATAAATTGCCATCCAGTCGAGGCCATGGCCTATGTAATAGTCAATCGACTTCTCCGCAGTAGCCTTTCGCCTAAGTGCTGTTTTGGGGGTTTGGCGCGGTAGGCGAAAACCCACCCAACATGTAAACACCCAACTAGTTGGTGATGGGCAGCACCATTATTTCATCATTATTCCATCAGTATTCCTATGTTTATCCCAATTTTCTCATAGAACGCAATGGGTTTAAATGCTTTTTAATTGATTTCTTGACCCGTTTTGTTGTGCCTTCCGAACTTCCCAGCGAAAATTTACAGGCTGAAGACTTCTAAGGTCGAAACATCACTAGCTTGAAGAAGGGGGCCGTTCCTCCAGAAACTCCAAGTCGTTTCACTGGAGTCTGGCGTTGGTTGGTGCGACGTGAGAAGAATTTCAGGAACTGATGTTGCTACTGTTGATGGAAGAAAGCCTGCCAACTATAGTTAGGTTGGTGGTTTTGCCCATTATTTACAAATTTCTATATATCCAGATGGTGCAGGATTTCTTCCATCAACAGTATGGAAAATTGATGAAAATTGGTGGATTTTTTTTTGGGCCACCCTAAGGATCATTTGACCCTCCAATGGAAGGGTGAACGAACCTGCATAGTAGGGGTGTATTGGTCCTCAAAATAGTCAGTTTTGAGGTGTCAGGATCCTTAGGGTATGGAAAATTGGTGGATCTTTTTTTTTTGGGGGGGGGGGCCACCAAAAATTGACACTGTTTTTTGAACTGTTCCGATGAAACATCATGAAACATTCAGAAATGCTTAGCTGACAAAAGGATCAAAAGGTACAAATCTGCCCCTCAAGTCTTTTGCCAATAGGTTCCTTCATACCATGAGGAACCATGGCATGATCTTCAGCCATTTTCGTTTGGGCCGATGTTTTTTGAACGAAAAATTTTCCCAACCTCGAAGAGGATTGGATCTATCCTTGTCAAGGATGGTCGACCTCAAAAAGGCTTAAACATCAAACTTCACCTGGTTCTTTTCATGGTTTTTCTGATGTTATGCAAATACATCAATTGAATCCTGTTGGATGGTAGTCCAATAAGATGCAACTGATCCCACCAGAGATGTATCTTTGACATCACAAAAATGGGATCAGTTAGCTGCTAGGTGTCTCGGATCGATCAACTGCAGGAGGGTAGCAGGGTAAGAGAAAACATGATTTTCACAGCGATTTCATGGGCATCAAGGTATATATGTATGAAATGTGTGAATGTCATCCTTGTCACACAAAGGTCAAAAAAAAACAACAACAACAACAACAACAACAACAACAACGCGACTCGAACAATTCAACCACCAAAGTGCCCTTCTTCTTTCGTATGTTAAAGCTGGAAGGATGCTGGGATGCTGGCTATTGTTCGTCAAAGGAACCTGAGAAAACAACAAAAGCTGAGCCGAGCAATTCCATCAAATTACTCATGTTGCAGGAGTGGTCAAACCAGAGCTGCATTTTGGGATGTGTTTTTTTGAAAGTGTGATGATTTGCTGGATGAACTTGATTTAGCAAAAAAAACACGATTCGAAAATCGAGGATGAGTAGGATTTTTTTTTCCGAAACCAAAGGAAACAGCACCAACTCAACTCTGCAAACCCCCAAAAGTGGGAAATTGAACTTTTTGAGTCACCTTCGCCATTTCTCTGGAAATCTGAGTGCTATACCAACATCGCTTCCACAGATACGGTGCCGGTTTCCTAACGAAGAATTCCAACGGCTCAACATGCAAAACGCCTGACCCCAACGACCCCACTGCCGGGTCCATTCCCCATTTTTCAAGGGGAAAAAATGGCCTTGAAAGAAAGGCTGCCCAAGAAATAGTGCATTGTTGGGGTTATTAATATAATGGCCAACCTGGAACGCCAGGTGTCCTTTTTTTAAAGCAATTTTACCCCTAAAACCAGCAACTATTGCCTTAGACATAGGGCACTTGGCTTTCCAGGAATGTTTTATTTTTTGAGGATTTGATGAAGTCAACTTAATGGTTCATTGATGGTTTGGGGCCCGGTCGTTTGGATTGTTAGGATTCTTGAAAATGAAAGGGATCGTGATTGATAGGGGTACCCCTGGAATCCCAAACCACCGGGCCCCAAACCAACAATTAACCATTAGCTGAATGAAATTCCGGAAAAAACATTAAAAAAACAACCCCCAACAAAAACTGCCAGCTGATTTTTCCATATGTTTCCTGCCATTGACCCTTGGGTGTTGGGTGATGCCTCCCCATTCAGCGTCAAGATCAGCTGTGTCTCGGGATGTTGCGCAGCCTGAAAGACCGTGTCGGACCATGTCACCCGTTGATGGACCCGTTTTTTGACTAGAGATTCAAAACATACACCCTTTGTAGAAAAACGCATGGGAAACACTCATGCATCAAAGCACCAAAAAAGGCAAAAGAAGGATTCAAAAAAACAAATGCAAAAGAGGGAACGAAAAACCATGCCTGACTCATGAGAACTGACCATGACTGATTCATCCACTCATCATGTTGGTGCACTTGGTATTTTCAATCATCTCAAGCCAGTGATCCTATAACATTCTATCCTGCGCATCCGATTGAGATGTCACGGTTTTTTGGAACCACCTGCTTAGAGGCCCCAAACAGGGTATCATTAGCCAAGTCTGACGTTTCCATAGTTTTGGGGGTCCCGCTTCTGAGGGTATAGATACACCCTGGAAATTGATCATGGACCCGAACCTACACTTATAACTTATAACCATGATGTTTCGGAAAAAAATTATGTCTTTTTCAAACCAACCCAAATCATTGGAAATTTTGGATGCCAATGTCATTTTTTAGGTGGGGAAGGGGATGGGTGCTTAGCTTGCAATCAAACATCCCTTATCTATCCTTATCTCCCCAAAATGTTGCTGGCCTTCTTTGGAGATGGTCCTGTTGAAGGTGTTTTCACCAAATCGGCCTTGGCGACGTGTTTTTTGCGGCGCTGAAAAAGCAGCGCCATGGCAGGATGGCTTGCTGAGCTCGGGACAAATTTACAGGTGACCTCACCTGATATTCCAAAACACAACTGAAGTGCCATGGCATAGCACTTCTATAAAAAGGGATGGAGTTCAGAAGAAAAAGATGATGGCACACATGAAATCATGTCCAATGTTAAATACATATTATCATTTTGTGCGTATATGAGTTTTAAAAAAGCTATATTAGTATGTTCAGGCTTTTTCCCCAATTCTTCAACTTATTTGCTTTTTTGTGTATATCTTCTATCTATATCCTCCCTGCTTGCTGCGTCTAACCGTCTAAGGTTTCCAACCACAAAGGGTCGCTTTGGAAGTCACATTGGCCTCCAAGACCTGCGGGTCACTTTGGCAGCGCTGAAATTGTTTTTTTCCAAACCCATAGGATCCATGGGTTTGGTATATTTACCTACATTTACATACATTTACCATTTTTCACCATTAAAAACGACCAAATGTAGGTAAATATACCATACATGCATCCTATGGGGTATGGTATATTTCCAAGAAATCTCCAACGAACGGACCCACGGGTTACGGACCCCGAAAAAACCTGAGAATCCAAAAAAACTCGATCGCAACTTCCTGAAGGTAAGGTCCGTTGGGAAGGTCCCATTCAATTTTTGATGGTATATTTACCCGAAATCTCCCCCTAAGCATGGTTTTTAGTGGAAAAACTGCCTTAAAAATGAAAGGAAACGATCCTATTGGAGATACACCCATTTTTTCACGAAAAACCATGATTTTGGATGTATATTTATGGATGATTATGGGAGGACCGACAAATGTAGGTAAATGTGCATACGTGGATCCTGGGTTGAAAGTTGGAAACTTCCCCTTTTCCAAATTATGTGGAGGATTTTCGTGGTGGTGATAAATCTCAAAACAAAAAAATCTGGATGAAAGGTGGAAATCAATTCTTCTTGATTGATTGTACCTATTAGCTAGTGAGACTCACAACTGTTGTCTCTATTAGCTAGCTATTTAGATCCACCATTTGACATTGGCAATGCTCAAAACATCCAGCACTGCAAAGTCCATCCGACGTTTCTCCACAACTGCATGTTGGCCTCTATGCGCACTGTTTCAAAACCTGATGTCAGCGCGGCAAAAAAATCTGCCACAAATCACAGTCCTTGTGAGGTTTCTTGTCTACCCAAGTGACTCATTTCAGAGGGGAAAAAAAAAACATCTAAGGCAAACTTAGTGTGATTTTACACCAACAACCCGCAGTTTCCAACCAGCAAAATGAATGAGAGCTCACAAAAACGAATTTCCACAAACTAAAACACTGTTTGAAGGTATTTGAACGCCTTTGGGTTATGTGACATCAATCATACGTCCATAGAAAACAAATATCGGAAACTGCTACTCTCCCTCGAACTGACAGCAAACGCCACCTGAAAATGGATTCGGTTGGAATACAATCGTTTTTCTTCCGGGGCTTTTGCTAATTTTCAGAGGCTTTTGCTGTTAGTCTTAAGGGGGGGTAGCTCCAAATCGCTCCATGCAATGATTTCTCCCCTGGGAAGCTGTTTTCACCCGCCAAAAACGCACAGGAATTTGGGAGCTGGTTTGGGCCTTCAAAATATTGTGGGCGACCTCGGCTCGTTTTGGAAAACAGCTGAGCTGGCGTGCCACTGGGTATTTTCTAAGTTCATGAGTCGCAAATGTCACAAGATTTGGGAACAAAATCTAAAAAAATACATATGGTACATACTAATCTTGGAACAATGACGTCGCAGGTTCAGGTTCAATGCGTAGCATTGAAAGGCATGGATCTTCAAAATCTCAGATCCCAACAGGTATGTTCCCACACTGGGTTCATATGAGCATTCCAGTCCTCAGTTTTTCCACTCCAGTGAAGATAGCATTCAGTGAACATGCGGCGGGTGGAATATGTGGGAATATGTGGCGAAAAATGTGAATTCCCGTTCTTTTTCATGTCTATTCCAACATATGGGTCAACCACATATCCAAAAGATTCAAAGAATAACTTGCGACTTCTCTCCCCAACCGTATTCAATTCTAGCCTTTGAACGTGGCAAACCCATGTTGTGTGAAAGCATCGGGCTCAAGCTCCATGACTCCAAACATACAGATGTGATACGTTCCATGAAATTAACAGCAAGTGGAAAATTCCTCAAAAAATAGGCCTAAACTGGCCCCCCAAATAAGGAAAGGTATTCCATATTCCAATGATATTCCATTTTTTCAGGTGGTGTTTAATGATTTTCATGTTAGTTTCAGGGGCCGGGGTATGAATGGTAGGATGACAAGGTGATGATTAGTTGAGTTCATTATCACAGCTTGCATCAAAAGAACCATTGGCTCAGCATACCCCCGTGTCTGTGAAAAGGACTTGAAACAATTTGCGAGTCCACCCTGTTGCAAGAGCATAACATGAGCCGAATATGAACAATTTATTTAACAGTGTTTTCTTGCTTATCTGGTGGTTTTGGGGCGTTAAAAAGGGTGCTTCTAAGTCAGAGACCAAGGCAAAACCCCAGAAACTGCCGAGCAAATTCGGCATCACGAAAAATCCGTGTAGATTCATCCATAATTCGTGACCAAAATTACATGGGACCTTACAAACGGACCCCTCGGTAGGTTACTAGAGCTATTAGATACTCAGGTTCAGGGGTCCGTTCAGTGGGTCCTGTTTGTGATTTCTTGGAAGAATGTATCCTTTCCCACTGAAATCAACCAAGGGAATTCTAGTGAATGAAATGTGGGGTTATCTTGTATTCTCCCATCTTAGTACGGAAATTGAGACACACACCCAATTAATAGAACCAAAAATTTTCCTAGGACCTAGGAATCCTGGCTCACCTTCTGAGAATGGCTTCATGGAACCTAAATACCTTACGTTTCGGAGGTGATGAAGGACACCCCTTGCTCATCATCTGACAAGGTCATTGTATCCCTAGGGTTTAAATGTTGGGTGATCATGCTTTGTATTGCTTCACATAAATCTTCCACCGCCCAAAGCCGCCAAGCTGCGACTCGCGTTTTCGTCAGCTCGAATGTTTCCTTCGTCGAACAGTCGAACAGCTCATCTCACGCAACATAAACCATCAGAAACCATGTAAAACGACAATGAACACCAATAAACCATCAGAATCATATCAGAATCATAAGTAGTACTATAGACTTCATACAAGAAGTAGTACTAAACATATGACATACCACAATTAAACCATCTTNGAAACGGCGTTATTTTTGGAAAAGAGCAAAAAATATCCCAAACAGCAAAAAAAAGTGCTGTTTCAACTTCGAGCGATAATTTCGCACAACCGGAAGTTCCAGGTATATTTAACATAGATAGTACCATGATAAACCTGTACACCCTGATACGGATGTTTTTTTTCACATCTCCGATTTCAACGACTAAAACTCAGCTCCCAAAAATCTATCTAAGTGTAGCACCTCCGCGCCAGTCCAATGCACAACCGCATAGGGATCCATTCTGAGGCCGGGGAGTTTTTTGGAGGATACCCTCCCTGAAACAAACATTAAACACCACCTGAAAATGGATGGTTGGAATACGATCCTTTCCTTTTGCGAGGTTCAGGTGCTAACTGTTCGTTTCAGGGAGTGCAACTGTTTTTGGGATGTTAAAAGTTGGTGGGGTGAACTTTGTTGGATCAAACCCTGATCCTTTAATATAATCTCATCCCATCTCATCCCTTGATACCCTACCAAAAACAGAAGGAAAATAAAAACATGATGAAACCTTCAGGACAGGATTAGAAGAGGATACGTATTCAGGTGTTGCAGGCTATCATCGGTACATAATTTTTCATCTATACAGTAATTATCATAATTGTCCACTTTCCCACAAGGTTGCTAGTGTCCCAATGAGAATTCCCAGTGCTAGAATGCCCATCTTGAAGTGGTGGACAGCGGATGATTTATCAATCAACACTATTCTCTCGCCCCACTCCTCGACTGCAGGAATATCGGAACACAAGTCTTGGAAGCAACACAAAGCAATCATTGTTGGGAGCTTGCAAGATGTTTTTAAGTACTGCCCCCCGGAAAACTTACATGTCCCATGAAAAATAGTGGTTAGGAAACTACGTTCCTTTTGGTAAACCCTATTTTCAGGTGCGAACTGTTAGTTTTGGGGAGAGTAGTTGTTCTTGCAACTGGTAGCATTTCCCAGCAACTGGTGGTCAAGGTCAAGGTAAACTGCAAAGGTGGAAACTGTGAACTGATGCTTGAAAATAGGCCGAGCCCCAAAAGGACATGTCACCTTCCAACCAGTGATTTTCAGGGGCGAGCTGTTCTTTTTTGGGGGAGGGTAAGTGTTCATCTAAGCATATTGAAGCAAGTATAAAGAGGATCCTACAATGCCACCGCCAGTACAACACCATTGGCAAAAATACATGGACTGTCTCGCGTTGGTACTCGTTGTCTTGCTGAAATCTTGGGTTGCACGCCGTCGTTGTACATCCCACCCCAAAAAAAGCAAGGCCAGTCCTTTTCTGTAAAACACCACAAAAAGCTTGGAAATAAGAGTCAGGAATGTCATGGTGGTAATTTTATTGGATTTTCCCATAAGGGGATTCCGTTTTTCGGACTTTTTCGGCTGCCTCCAAATCCCATAACTTGCCTGCCATAAGATTCAAAGTTCTTGGTCAGGTCAGCTTTCATGACTTTCAGGACCTCATCCAAGAAACAAAATTCCGGCAGTTTCTTCCTATCAAACACGAAATCCCACCAGGGATGCACCTCATGCTGGTGGTAGCTTCAGATAGGAACCCAAAAAACAACCCAGCTGGCTTCAGCTAAGACTTCAACCGCACTCATCTTGAAGCTCCTGGATCTTTCCTGCTTTTAGTCGACTGCTTCAACCCTGAGGGGATGAATCCAAAATTTGCCAGAAAAATTTGCACCAGAATCCGAAAAAAAAATGTTGCTGCCCGTGGTGGGAAAGAATATCGTTTTCAGCCCCCGCAAACGAGAAAAGCCAGGGCAATGAGATGAACATATGATCAACTGGATCAACTCAGCAAAGTTCACTGAACATGTGAATCATGCGACTTTTTGCTCTCAGCTCTGCAAAAACGCCATGACAACACGGGTTTCTCTTCAGCGATGTCCAAAGCCGCTTGGGGTGTAAATTTACCCTGGGTCATTCCAAGAAATGGCTCTCTCAGGAAATTGTTGGGTGAAGTCCGTGGTCCGTTGGCGCAAACTTGACCAATTGGGGGTGTCAAGTGGGAGGTCCTTCGGGTTGTTTCACCACATCATCAACTCGTTGAACCTCCCGACGTTGGGTCACACCAGCAGACACGTTGGATCGATCGTTGAAACCCTGGAGCTGATGGTGGTGGTGATTTTTGTTCTGCTGCAGATTCCGTTGAAGTTGAAGTTGGAAGTTGAAGGCCCGGTTGGTTGGGAAGAAAATTGGATAAGCTTAGATTTCTGCTTCACCAGTTTCTGGAAGCTTCCGTTTCAGAGCGTTTAAGTCGCCTTTCTTCGTGATCTGGACCAGCTCGTAGAAGCGGGAACGGACGTAGTTGAAATGCACTGGAACAGTGGACAAATCGATCTGTTCAACCGCAAGCCCAAGGGCTGCACAATCTTCCAAAAACTGTGGGTATGCTGCAACTTCTGCTTTCAAAGTTGCAGAGGAGAAATAAACACGTTTCTCCAAGGACATGTACAATACTTTGGCATTTCTTTTTAATAATTGTGCCACAAGCTTCGCAAAAGCTTCAGCTGCTGCAGCATCATATATCACATCAGCTGCTAACAACACATCAGCTGACCATACACTACTGGTCTCAGGTGGATTTTCCCACCGTAACACTTCAACTTTTACCTCCGTTGAACCATTCCGTCGCAGGTTGTTTTGGCAGTTCATCACCGCTTCCTGGTGGCCATCGGTGCAAAGAATGGAGGAAGGTCCCAAGCGACTGGCCAGCAAGGAGCAAAGACCAAGACCTTGGAAGTAAAAAAACGCCGAAGTTTTTTTTTTCGGAAAGGGTCCAAGGGGTGCGGGAAGACATGGAAAATGTTAGTAATTTCAGTAGCTGCAATAGTATAATAGTAATAGTATAAGAGATCCCTGACATGATCTTAAATTCTAAATGGTTTCAATGGCAGGGGAAAGTATAGAAGTTAAGGATGCCAAAAGGATGAGGCTGCAACCAGTTAATGTACTTGATGGGCCACCAAAGCTTCATAATAAAATCATGACCCTTTTGGTTGATCCCTCCTATGTCCTATATAGCTCCTACCCCCTCTTCGTATCTGGGTTAAAAAAATACATATGGGGAAATTTCCAAGGGAATTTCCACCATACCATATATCAAGCCATACCAACCCCAAGCAACTCCAAAACTGAGGATCCCAACCTGCACCCAATTCACACACATGTTGTTTCTCCAAAAGATAAGGTCGAGCCAATAGGAAGTCACTCAATACCAAAGCACCTGCCCAAAGTTGTAAGCCAACACGTTCTAATTGAGAAGAGCAAACTCTTGCGAGTTCAATACGCCAACCCACAAGTCCTTCAGAATGGCGGCTTGAAGTTGGGGTGGTGTAGGGTGGATGAGAGATTGATATGAGCATTACTTAGCTACAGTTGTACCAAGTGATTGATTGAAGGTAGTGATATAGTCATACTTGAAGAGCTTTACCTATACAGTCATATTCACAATCATACAGTTTCCACGGCCGGCTGGTGCCATGTCTTGGCGGAAAGAAAGTAAATTCATAGCTCATGGCCCCATGGCCCTGAGAGTTTTAGAGCTCTGCATGAGTCGTTGTGATTCCTGATTTCTGGCATGCAGTTGTAGCCTTGCCACAAGTGATGATTTCTCGCATATCTCTCTCTCTCCATCGCCGTCTCAATGAGTCCAGCCCGGTGGCGGAAGGCGATTACTTGCATATATTTACCAGTATTCCTTCGATAAAAATGTCTCTTGCGATAGTTTAGGTTACATATCTCTCTTAGGTAGTTGGCGGCTAAATCGGCGTATATTGTCTTATTTCAGCTGTTCTCCCACCTTTTTTCAGCAATGTGCACAAGCAATCTTTCACACTGCCACTTAGCATTACCTCTTAAAACCGTTTCAAAAAAGATACCTTTTAATTCTTTTCTATCATCCCAAACAAACGAACCCAAAACGGGCATGTAAACAACCTATGGCATCTGCGGCGCCTGCGATCGATGGGTCGATCCGAACTCCTCCGTCGGTTTCACGGCGTTCCATTGTTAGGTCACCGTCTTCATCTTCGATCACGGCAGGACGCGCTGGCAACACACAAAGCACGGAGATACGCCAAGAACCTTTGGAACCTACCCAACAAATCCGCAGGTTTTTTTTTTTGGATGGCAAAAATCAGCATCGAAAATCCCATGGGATTCGTTTTGGGTTGGATTTTTTGTTTGGAGATGGGAGTTGTTGCCCCTCGGGTCCAAGGATTCCTGTGATCCACCAGCCAGGATGATTGATATTACGAAATATGAATATGTTTTAAAAGTCTCGGGAACTGTCTAGGGGGAGCATCCCCAAAGTATGGGTTTTACCGGTTTTTTTAACATGGACATGACATGGACCCTTCTAGCAGCAGGATGACATGATATTTAGGCCGGCAATCTATATATCCATACATTGGTTTGGTGCTGCTGTTGGTTTGATGCTGCAGCGGCCAAGCTCTTGCAAATGACAGACTCATTAGATCTTACTATGGTTTCTCCCGTTGATGGTGCACTTTGACACAACAGCAAGAGCAACAAACATAGCTCTCAAAACCAAAAAAACAAACCAATATAGGCGTTTCAAAAAAAAGGTGCTTTACTGTCTCCCCACAAGATGTGGAAAAAAATCTCTCACCATTTATGGTTTAAAACATTTTAAAACCCTTGGTTACGTATAGCTACGACGTTTACGCCGTAACGTCGTACCTTGGTGTTGTAAAGGACGTTCCTCCAACGACAGGCCATCTGCTTCGATGATACCACAGATATCACCCGAATCCTCCGAATCCGATTGGGAGGATTCACTCATCGACCCATCTGTGAAGCGAACCCGGGCGGCAACGGGAAGGGAATGTATATATATATATATATGGATGTGGTGTGGCGATCTGTTTTGGTGGGGAAAACTATGACTCCAATATCAGTGATTGGTTTCTCATGAATATTGCCTTGAGAAACCAAAAAAAACGCAAACCACCAAAAAAAGTCCTTCAACAACTTGGATGGATGTTTTTTGCTGTTTTTCTTTTGTTGGACAATTAGTGAAAT
>DF241614.1:53620-78817 GCA_000507305.1 Breviolum minutum Mf 1.05b.01 | reverse complement strand
ATATTGAACAATAATTTCTAGGATATTTTTGAATAAAATTTATCCTAGAATTTATTTTTGAAATTTTGGAAATATTTTTTGGAAAAAATGTTTTTTTGAATTTTTGTGGGATGTATGGTGGCGAGCGGGACTGGTGTATGAAGTTGGGATTGTTCATTGCTTGCTATAAGAACTAAGAATAGCCAGAGTTTTGACCACCCATCCATCCCATGACAAGTCTCTCCCAATTTTTGCCAAGAGGCATTGTGTGCATCATTGAGGTCAACCTGCCCAGGGAAAATTCAAGTTTCAGCCTCGCAAAGGCAAAACTCTCAGCTTCTTTTTCGAAAATTTTAGATCCTAAACCCAAACGTTTCCGAAAGGATTTTCCCATGGCCCTTTTCAATTCCTAAGGTGGCCGGGGCTCGCCTCGTCACCACTGGGACAATCTGTTTCCTGCATGCGACGAAAGTGTGCCACCACATCCTCAATGGTGGACAACGCCTGCGGAAAACCCCGGAACGACGGGATTTCCCGGTGCAAAAAGTGACGGCATGAAAAATCTTTCAGGGACAGTGGCACCTTGGAAAGTCGATCTTGTTCAAACGTCACAGCCGTCGGCATGATTCGCCTCGGTCCGGGGGAAAGTGGGGAAAAATGGACCGTTTAAGAGGGACTTTTCAAAAATCGACGATTTCATCGAGGGGTCAAAATGGACGGATTTCCGACAAGGCACAACTTGGGTGCTACTTTGGAAAGGCTGGACTTGCAACGGAGCGGTGGCACGCTTGAGACTCGCAACGGCTATGAGACTTCAAAAATCGCATCCTGCTGGCATGGAGCAAATATTGTGAAACTTCAGCCCAAGAGGCTATCTAAAGATAATCGTACAACTTTCATGGTTCACTTTTTTACGATCATACAACTTTGGAAGCATTCTCCATCATTTATTTTACAAGCAAAAAGACCTAAGTCGACGTAAGTTGTATCACTTCTCAGCCCTATTTTTTCTTTAAAAGAAACCTTGCCAACCAAAAAGTGAAGCACCCAAACCTTGAGGCTTCGACTTTTCCCCGTGACTCGACCGACCTTCCAGTGACGTGGCAGGGGGCCGTCACAGCCATGTGGAGGCATCACACGAATGTAACGATGCTGCCAACAACTCCCCATGTTTTTTTCCCGTGCCTCCATTTGCGAGGCGTTGTTGCATAGCAAATTTTGAGACTTTGTTGGCTCAAAGTCGCGATTTAGATGGAAATTTTGCTGTGTTGCTAGAGAGTGAGGAATGACTGAACGTTTTGTACATGACTGAAATTGCTTGCGAAACAAAAAAAACAGTGGATACTCAACTCACATGTTGCTGTGATCCTTGTGCTGACGACCTGTCCTGCATTCCTGCATCTGAATTTAGAACAGCCAGATAGACCAAAATAGATTGGTTTGCAAAATTTGAACAACCAAAAAACTTCTGATCCAAACGTGTTTTCTTCATGTTTCTTCTATTGAAAAAAGAGACATCAAGGTGCGGCATGGCAAGGCCCCAACATGACTTGGCTGCTGGAATGGAACCCTTAGGGGCCCTAAGACCCCTCTTCCCCCCTCCCAAAAAGGTTGATTTAATCACAGAAAACGGCCCCCCCCCCACACCAAAAAAATCGATGATTGAATCAATTATTTGCCGAAACTCAGCCCCCCAATATGTTTGGAAAAAGCAGAGCCAACTTCAGCTAGGACGACCTCTGGTGCAACCCACCCAATCCAACCCCCCGAAAAAAACTCCGCCTCTTGGCACGCTCCTGCTCAGCACGGCTCTGCGCACGACCCTCCACAGACTTCTCGGTAATGGGCCTTTTCGATTGCTGACTGATTTCCAGCTCTTTGAAGGCCTGGCGGAGTTTGGTTTTCTCATATAAGGATGTATTTTTTGTGATTTCGGATGGAATTGTATTTTTGAAGGTGCAATGTATATTTATATATGAGGGACAAGTACAAGTATGATGTGTTGTATATTCTGTACGAAATAAATGTAAAAGGCATGTGATAGAGGATATGTCATTTCTAGTATGTGATACATGATGGTTTATGACAAAGGAATTAGGACCTATATTCTACGAGTGTAAACAAGTTGTCTTCTCCACTGGCAAGGTCAATTTCTTCTTAAACGACGTGACAGGTAGGCAGTGGAAGCGTAGTTGGCGCGGCCGATGTTCATGTTACGGCAGTTGTCGACCTGCATACAAAAGGCCTCCATTGATTGAAATCCGCTGTTTCACTAGTCATTGACTCTTGATGACTAGGAATATCCATCAATTTGGATGCATTCAGCAATCGGGCTCCCTGCCAAGCACGAGACAAACTGCTGTGCACATTTCTTCTCATGTTGCCTGCCAAAGGGTGCAACTAGTTTTTGCACTCCTTTTTGTATGTTTTTTCCTCGAAAAAATGTCTCAAGGATCTACCAATGATTGCTTCCTTGTAAAAATAACAATGAAACACCTCCAGTAATCCTCCTTGGCGCTTTCATGCCGCCGATGTACTGCGGTTCTGAGCTGCGTCCTCTGCAAAAGGATCATCACCCACAGAGTGGCGAGCGGTAGGTTCGCTATGCCATTGCAAAATCCCGAATTTCATGATTTTAGTTGAATTACATAATATAATTACATATAGTATATATATATAACATCAGGCAGGAAAGCATGAGCCTTTAGATTCCAATTCTAGGCAGCCGGCAGCCTGCCCTGCTGGAGTCTGCAGTGCAAGCTGTTGCTCTGTGCAAGAATCCGGGCCTTTTCTGCTGGACTTTCTGATCAATCTGCTGGTTCACCTTCAGCACAGTTTGTGAACCCCAGTCCGAGTGATGGATGCTAGAATGGAATGGAATAGATGCCTCATCCGGAAAGCAATACAACAACTAGAAGATGGACCAGTTGATTCGTTTGATTCCACATGGGCATTTTTGTTTTACAATCTATTCCCAACAGCCCAAGTCCACTAAACTCAAAAACTCGTTCCGCCTCGTCGATCTCCTCCTGCCAGGCTGAAACCAACTCATTGGCCTTTCCCATCAGCGTCTTGAAGAGATTTTCCCGAACATCCTGGTGGAAATCCCAGAGGTTCACCAAAGAAAAATCCCCACGTGTTCCCAAATCACCCTGCAAATCCAAGGTCGTTGGATTTTAAGCACTCCTGTTGCAACTGCTTGAAGAATGCAGCAAAGGCTTCCATATACTCTTGCTCCACCTCACAAAAAAAAGAAATAACCGCCTCTGACACACTCTGACCTTTCTCCTCCAATCTTTGCTAATCAAAAAAAGCTCTTAAGAGCCGCCTTCCCAGCGACACTGTCCAGCTTGCCCATCTCCTCCGCACAACTTCGGATCACCATGGTCGCCTGGCTGAAGGGTCCACAAGGGTCCACAAGGGTCCACAGCATGATGACCCCGTTGGTTGAAACCTTTCAGCACCTGAGCATCACCGCGAGCACTGCATCTGCGGATAGCATCTTGTCCTTTCAACCAAAGCTCGTACCTGACTCCAGGAATGTCATATGGAAGACTTCTTTTTGGCACTGCTGGCTCCAGCAGTGCCATTGATTCAAGTCTGCAGGTGTCCAACGTTCCAGCAATTTTGTTTTTTTCTCTGCAACAAACATGAAATGAAGGTGTGAAAATCCACTTTATTTCATCGCGGGAATCAAATAATCAAAACCCACCTCTCCGATCTTATGGGATCAAGGTATCACCGGTTTTCATCTTATGTAGACTTTTGTGTCACCTGCTGAACCCCCTTGCTGGCCTGTTCTTGTGAAGACAATGTAAACCTCAAAGGTTTACTGGGACCGCTGCAAATACCCCGATTGACCAAACGTATCCCCGGATCCGGCCCAAAAACTCTTGAAGATGATAGTTCTGCTCTTCCCCAGGAAAAAAATATGTGAGTTCCCCCCTGGAGGACAAAGTTTTTTCATGCTTTTTGTTGACTTTTTTTTTTAAGCCTTGACACCTTGTCACCTTGACCCATGAAAATTCCCTTCAAGTCATCAAGTCAGCCATCATTGAGCTTCCTTGCGGCAGAAACTATCTGAAGCCCGTAGGTCTTCACCCTGGGAAGCGATGAAAACCACATCCATTTCACTCTTGAAACTTTCATACACCCCACATGTAGCATGCATGCCAAAAATTTTTGACCTTGGAAAATGTCATGTCCTCTCCAAAAAGTCCATGATATTTGAGGGGTATCCAAATATGAGTTTTTTTCGGGTGTGAAGCTCAGCAGGGAAATGGCTCAAAATGTCAAAGTTTTGTCACCTCGGAAAGCTCATAGGCCAAAGCCCGATCCACCAAATGTGCAGGAGGCGCCTCATCCGTGGCGTTTTTTGGAACTTTGCAAATTCGCAAGGTCCGGAGTTAAAGCTTGTTTGACATCTCGGAAGTGATCAACGTGAAAATCGCGACAAATTCAAGTATCTATTTATCATTATCTATTTATAGATTTATGTAAACTCTAAGTTTTACAGTATATAATTATAATGGGTCAGTATATTGTTATTCTATACTGTACTCAAGAGTAGTCTCTCCACATGTCCTATGGATAACCGCATTTCCGGCAGCTGAGTCTCAGGCCGGTAAATCTGAGCTGCTTTGGAAAGTCTGGCGTGAGAGTGCCAGGTGCTCTAAACTCCTTATGTTGGGGGATAAACTCATCCAAACTTTAATAGGGAATCCTTATAATGGGCATATAAAACCCCTACTATTGGGTTGATGACCATCCCCTATTATGAAGCGAAATTCGGACAGTCGATGAGATCCGATGTGAATCACCCCTTGGATTACCATCCCCTATTATATGGAAATAATGGGACTTTAGACCTCAGCACAAGTGAGAGTTGGAACATGTGGAAAAAAACACGTACCATACCCATCGCCAAACTGCTGGAACATCCAATCCTGCACCACTTTAAACATTCCAAAACCCTACTAGTTAGAATAAACTATGTATCAAATGAGTGCATCTATCAACACTAGTTTTTTGCAGAGTCCTGTTTCACTGAAGCCCTACTTTTTCCATCGTTCTAGCTGCCATATACAACCCTCTTACATACAGCTTTTCCAATCAAATGTCCACCAGTGGAAGTTGACCATTGTAGGGCTGAAGGTTACAGCAACTTTTTCTGCGCTTGGCTTTTTTTCAATTGAAAAATGGTCATCCTACTTCAGAAAACCCTCCTGCTTTTCCCACCTCAATTCGAACCTTTCCCGCAAAGATCTGCAGCAAGGCATGACACAAGGTGCAGCACGAGATGCCTCAGGCACATCTTTTGCTACGTTGCCCAAATGAGCAAACTGGCAATCCATACCCAAAGTAACAGTTTGGACCGTTGTCTTGAAGATTAGATGACCCTTAACCACCTGCTTTAACCAAATCTCCATGTTCAACTCCATCAATTCCTGCCTTGAATCCTGGAAGGCAAACCACCTCCAACCACTGGTTGGCATACAGAAATGCGTGACCTGCTGTCGGCCCATCTCCGGACCAGCAAGGTCAACCAAAAATATGTAAAATTTCGTGTGAAATTTCAGAATTCCTGAAAGCAACCGAAAACAAAAAATCTTTTTATCCCAACGGTTGGCACCACGGACTTTCTTCCAAACGATTTCTGAGTCGAAGTTCGCTCGACTGCCCTTGATGAAGGCATACTGCTCCAAGTTTGAGTAGTAGACATGTCACAATTTAATACACAGTTGATAGTGTGTGTGTGTATATATGCATATATATACATATTTTTGTAGATTGTAGACATGAGTTGATGGCCTTTCCCTCACAGAATGCTTACAAAAATCACGTGCAACACATTCCTCGGCTCTGAGTCTGCCATCCCGGAGTCATATGCCGAAGCTGACCGTCAAAAAAAAGGAGGCAAAGGGGCGATATGTGCTATGACGATAGGCTTTGAGGAGAACCACGCCGCACAAAATACTGAAAATATTACATTCAACATAATTCATCATTCAACACAATATGTGTATAAACACTTCGTCTCCACTTTATCTGATTCTTCGCTTCCATTTGCCTCCTGTGTCTTCCGATGCTTTTTTTAAAATGAGGAAGTACATCAACATCAGTGCAAGATCTCCCAAATGTTGGGTTGGGGGGGGCATAAGTATTGATTTGGCCACCAGTTTGTCTGGAGGCAATGTTTTTGCAACAGTTTCACCAAAAGCAAACAATCAACCCCCAGGTCGTGAGAGAGTCGCACATCGATCACATAAGGCAAGCCGCAAGTGGCGCCGCCATCAAAGGCTGCAGCGTTTTTGGCAGGACATCTTTGGCAATTTGGCAGAGTGGCCGATGTAACAGAAACTACCAACAAACAGTATCAACCCATGGGACGCTTCTCATGTCAAAGGGAGTCCCCACCAAAAACACTCCAACCTCAGACTTTGACGTCAATGGATCAGGGCTTCCTTTGAACTGAAGTCGTCGTCAACCGACGACTGGATTCGGTCATTTCTTTCCAGCCGCTTCCATTGCCTTGACCATAGTGGTACCCAGCTCAGCAGGAGAGTTGGTGACCCAAACCTCAGTGTTTGGGGTGTTTGGGGCCCGTTTTTGAATCACGGGCCCAACCGTGGGTTTTTTTCGATGTATCCCAGGGCTCCCAAACGCCAGCCTTTTCCAGTGCTGCGATCTTATCCTGGTTTCAAACACAGTGAGTAAAAATGAAGTTGCTCCATGTTGTTGGTTTCAAAAAAGATTGAGCCATCTCAACATGAAAGAAAAGAAACATCACTAAATATTAAGAAAAGACTTTTTTCAATAGTTGCTCCCACCAAGCGACTAATATTCCAAACCAACATTCCAAACAATCTGTTTTTTTCGTGGATCTCAAAGTTTTAAGGGCCTCAAGGCCTCAACCCATACGCAAAAAATCCACGGCGGTAACTCCTTCACCAAAACCCCAATGCCTGTGCTGTGCCCTTGCCACCAGAAATGATGGCGCCAGCATGGCCCATGCGGCGCCTCAGCTCACCGATACCATTGAAGCCAAGAGTCGAAATTTGAAGAAAAAAACGCAAGTTGCGATTTGTTTTGTTTTTACGTGACATAATTACTGTTCACAAAAACTGGAATATTAATCATCATCATCATCATCATCATCATCATCATCATCATCATCATCATCATCATCATCATCATCATCATCATCATCATCAGGCAGCCAAGAGGCCCTGGAGGTGCCGTGATGCCAGCGATAAAGGACACTACGGGCTTGTGCTGGCAGTTGGCCTGGCAGGTTGCCCATGTATTTTTTGAAAATACCGGCGAGCTTCCTGTAGATATTAATATATATATATATATACGTATGAATCGTATGAATGTTCTTTTGATAAACGAAATCTCCAGAATACCTTTTTTAACTCTTCACTTGGATGATGTGAAACTTGATTTAACATGTTCCTTTTGTCTCTACATTCAGAAGTACAGATATTTGGGATAAAAAACACATCCCGGATCTTTAACATAGCCCCTGAAAAATGATACTTGGAAGATACTAACATCTGCGCTTTGGAGGTTCCAAAGACCCAGGCCACACGACTTTGGGCCTTGATCCAGTCAGCAGCTTCCTCCTCTGCACTGCCACCAATCTCGCCGATCATGATGATGCCTCGTCCAAATGTGGGGTCGTGATGATGATGATGATGATGATGATGATGATGATGATGATGATGATGATGATGATGATGATGATGACTTAGCAGCAAAACAACCCCGACAAAGCCGGAAGGCCATAGTGTGTTTTTTTTTGCGAGGCGCAGGCAATGATTGCTGAGCGCAGAATCCGTCTGTGTAAATTACTGAGCAGGGGTGAGAGTGAAACAACTGAAATAGAAAACCTTGCAGCACCATTGTGTGAATCTTTGGCGTATCGGGGAAGCGTTTTAGACAACTAATTGAAAATAGGGAGGCGGGGCTAGGAGAAAGCCCCAGCTTTCGGTGACGAGTCTTTAGGTGACGAAACTTTCGGTGACGTGTGTAAATGAAAAATAAATAAATATGTATATATATATATATATACGTATAGCAATCTATCTCATTGAAAAATACCTATCCGTTGCATGGCCATATCATGAATATATAAAAAACGGCGTTCTCAATATATAAAGGGGTTATATGGGTTATATGCCTGTGGATGCTTCATCTCATGCTGTTCATCCCACTGACATTTCACTACTCCCAGGGTGCCTTCTGTCTCAGGGTCGGCGGCAAACTTTTCCAGGCAATCAATGAAATTGGTGCCTCAAAACCAACTTTAGGACCGGTGAAGAATAGTGCTAATGCTCAGAAAAATCTGATGAAAATCTGAGGATCTATGAAACACTTTTTTGTCTGAAACAAAACAAGTGGATAAAAAATGATGGAAAAAAAACTGGAAAAAAAAACATCCCATCCAACAAATCGTTCTTTTTTGCCCACTTCAAAAGGCTTCCAAAAAAAAATGGCGGCTTTCCAAAATCCCATGCTCTGGCGGCACGGGGCGAGTCTCTAGGTCCCACGGCCATTGAAGGGATCGCCGCCAATGCCCACGCAGGTGCTCTGTCCCATGCCAGTGACAGTGGTCTGATGAACAGCCTACAACAAGGTCACAACTGAGGGGAAGCAAGCAGTCATACCAAACAAACCAATTCCAAATTCCAGAATTTCACGCATCGACGCAAAAAGGAAACTTGACATGTTTCAAATGGATTCGAAGTAAATGGATTCTGTAGAAAATGATGTAGAGGGAATGTCACAACTTTCAAGAACCAATCATTCAACAAAGAAAAATATGAAGAAAAAAAAAACAGCAAGAAAACATCCAACAAATTTCAGACCAAAGGTTTGTTGCAGTTGCCCCCTGACCCACCTCATAGGTCAAAGTGCCAGACCTTTTTTTCAGTGAGAGATTTTGGAGTTCCAGTGCCTAGAGATGTAAAGAAATGTACAAATAGAAAGAGGAATATATATATATATACAATATAATATAATGTATATATATATATACATTTGTATATATGATTATATATGTAGAATATGTAGAAATTATATAGTACTGTATATATATATAATACAATCAAATATAGACATAGATATGTTATTAAATAATGTACGTATGTATCTATGTATATATACACGGGTACACTGAGACATTGTTATCTTATTATACCCATTTTTACTTGACATAGTTCTGGCAAACCATTCCATCTATTGCCAATCAACCAATCAACTTACAAATTGAAGATTCCATGAAACCAACCTGCTGATACTGCATCAGCACTCTCTTCACTGCTCCACATCCCTCAGTCGAAACCACCTGCCTGCTGACAATGCCGATCTTTCCGGCCTTGTGGATGTATCCTCAATCGGCAACAAAAACTCAAACCCCCGGTCCGTCTGGGTGCTCGGCAGGGCAAACATTGCAATGGTTAGCAAAAGGACTTTTTGCAGTTCAGAAAGCATCAAGTCATTCGTCAACAAATGCATCCTCTGTGTTGGATTACTAAACCATACTATGCCCAGGTATGACTATGCTCAAACTTTCCCAAGACTAATATCACTCTCTTTATCGCTTTTCATTTGGACCTGTATTCCGTCTTTGTCCATAAAGGTCTCCCCCAGCCTGGCATGATACCCATCTTGCACTCACCAGGCTTGATGATTCCAGGACAATTTGGTCCTTGGAATCCGTGTAGCAATTCCAATCAACTCGTTGAACAGCCAGCCCTGTAAGCAGCCGGGTCCCCAGGCCAATCAGGCGAGACTTGTTCTGACGCATCAGTGCATGTTTCACCTTCACCATATCCTCAAGTCAAATGATTTCTTCAAACCGTTAGGGGTCGGCCAAAATCGTTTTCCATCACGACCAAAAGGCGAAAAAAAACAAAAACGGCCGCTGCAAAAGCTGCAACACGCTGCTTACTGTCGCTCCGCTCCGCTCCTGCTGAGGGATGCCTTCAGTGATGCACACAATCAATGGAATCTCCGCCTGAAGCCAAGGTGTGGATGGCTTGTGGAAGCTGCGGGCTACCCCTTCAGCCGGTCGGAAGCCTAGTTACCTGGTTTTGAGAAAGGTCCTACTTTCCCCTAAAAAATTTCCCCCCCTTTGCGCTTCTACAAAGCAACAAAAATGTACAGCAGGTTCCACCTCTAAAGCCTCCAGGACCGCTGCAGCTGCTGCTGGTGGTGGCACATAGATCACAGAGGCATCACAACTGGGAGAAATAAAGAGGTGAGAAACGTTCAATTCAAAAACCCTTACGACATTCCATTCTACTGTCTTTTTTTTTCATTGGGATCCCTATAACGGCTTCTTATCCTACTGTATATAACTGGCTAGTTCCCACATATACATCAAAGCAACAAGGGTTTTGGTCAACAGCTCAGGTGACTCAAGGGAAGCAATGTAGTTGGGGTGGCCCAACTGGAGCATCCTGGACCAATTTATCTGCTAATACCCAGCTGGCTGGCTGGCCAGGTTTTGCCAAACCGTTTCCTTTTGAAGAAAAGTCATAGAACCAACCCAACCCAACATCCAAGCCAAACTCAAACCCATGGGACCTGTCCCCAAAAATCCGAGGGTTTTTTTTTCTACCAAAAAAAGGCTGCAAAAAATCCCAAAGTTGGGAGGTGACCGATAATTAAAAAGGTGACCTTTGAGCAACCCCTCACCTTGTCTCCTTTTTGGCTTCCATGCAATTGGCAAAGATTGGAAGGTCTCAGTTTCGGCACAAAAGAGTTGAAGAAGAACACTGTGACTCAAAAAAAAACAGGACCTCCAAAGTTGTGTGAAAAGGTTTGATTTGTGTTCGCCAGAGATTCACATCTCTAGCACATGAAAAGGTCAAACCTGACATCTTCAAAAACTACTTGAGTCTCCTGAAAAAAAATCAGCTTCTGACTCATATGTGTGGTGCCACCCTTCTTGCTGTTCACGCCACCCACCATGTTGGTGCCGTATTCGATGGCCTGAAAAAGTGAAAAAGTTGACCAACTGTAAAGCAATCAGAACTCGTCGGGCAGCTCCGCGCCTGGGTGGTGTGGAAAGTACCCTGCCTGCCTGTCATTCCCTGGCAAATGACTTTGGTGTCCTTGTTGATCCACACCTGGCGATGCTTGGAAAAAAACCGAGCTTCAGATGTTGGCAGTTCTCAAATTTGTTTTTTGGAAAGTTTCCAAGAGTTTTGAAAAAAAAGGAGATGTAATTTACACCACCTCTCGGTCCCCCCGCCTTGGCAGTCGAGGAGTGGCGCACGGCGCCCGCCAACTGCCTGGCGAACAAAACGGGAGTTTTTGAAAAATCTGCCCGTTAACACCGATGTGATACTTGGAGTATTAACATATCATATATATATATATATATGTATAAATATATATGTCAATTGAAGTATCCCCAAAAGGAAACGGAAACTAAAAAATTTGAAGCTATCCATATTTTTTACATATACTCCGGGAATCAGTGATACCGTAATACCATTTTAAAAAAATCATGGGTCACCCACATCTGAAATGCAGAATCTTAGTTCCATCAATATTTCATATTTCATACCTCCCTACCAACCCTGGGATCCTTAAAACTCAACCAACAAACATCCCATCATGGCGAGCCACCTGGCTGACAAGTTCCCAAAGAGGCGCTGCCTTTGGATGTTGACGGATGAACATCCACATCCAAAAACAAGATGAATATAACACGAATCTACGAATCATATTAATTATCTACCATGATATCCCATCACATCTCATGTTTTTTTTAGCATCCAAACAGGTGAATTTTGTCCAATCTTACCACAAAAGGGTGGGCTTGGAGATTTTGCAGGTATAGCTTCGTTGGAGTAATCTGGAAGAAATGCCCTCACGTGGCTCCAAATCCTTCATGTCACCGGTTAAATGTATATTGAAATCTGCAATTTCTTTCCATGTGTCTTTTTGGCGGGTTGGAAAAAATGCCAAAGACTTCAGAAACCAGCGGCTATTTGTAAGAGATTTGATTGGTGAAAGCATTTGTATTATGTGCAAAAGGACACCAGAAATCCACCAACAGATCCTCTGAATTTGGATCTAAACTCAGTTGAAAGTCTGTGGTACCAGACATGGTCAGTCACCAGCCGGCTTGCACAGCGCAAAGACTCGCACAGCTTCCGGGGCAGTCTCTGAGCCCAAAAACATAGCAGGATTGACAAATTGAGGTGGGTCCCATACCTTTTTCCATCCCATCCAGTAGATTTCTCTCCAAAACAGTTAAGTTTCCAAGTCCATTGACTTGAACTTCTGCATGATTGTGCACTAATTTTGGTCAACTTCAACTCTCTCCACTTTTTACTTCATAAGGATTGGCATCAAAACATCCTCACAAAAAGATCTGTCTCAAAAATTTGGCTCTGCCTGGGTGTCCTTGGCGACTTGGACTGTTCCCGGGGACTTGGAACCGGCAGCTGTGGACCAGCTGGCGGTGTAGGCCCTGCTGTCTGTGGCGGAGCCGTTTCCTCCGGTTCGGCCACGCGCACCGGCGCTGCTTCCTGGCATCACCGTCGTCAAAAACATGCGACGAAAGTATCCTTCCCCAAACTCTTCCAGAGCCTTGATTTCAGGCGCCGTCACCTTCACAACTGCGCTGGGCACCAGCATCTGTCAAGGCAAGATACATGTCTTCTGTGCGTTTGGCAAACTTACCTTCTGACTTCTATGAAAATCAAAGGTTTTCCTGTATATCACACTGCAGCGGAGATCATTTCAAAGCAATGATGAAGGCAAGAGCACCTGTGTAGGCATGAAGGCATGCCGTGGTGTCGATCGACCTGCGGCTCAGAAAAAAAAAAAAAAACAACTTGCCTATAAGGCTTTTATTTCGGCAACCCCAATTTTTTGATGATTTGATAAATTTGATCCCCAAAAATCCCCTAAGAAAGGGTAGCTTCAATCCCAAAAAATGCATCAACCAAGCAGCTTGTCCCGCCTGAGGACGAGGTTAGAGTGGGACTCACCTTGGGATTGCCGAGAGGTATCTGACGAAACAGTTTGAAGAATCCGTCTCTTAAATGCCCTAAGTTTCGAAACTTCTATCATATCATATTGTTTCATCACATCACATGACATCAGATCAGATCAGATCAGATCAAATCATATCAGATCTTATCATATCATATCATAGTATATCATATCATATCATATCATATCATATCATATCATATCATATCATATCATAGTATATCATACATCTATATTTAATATGTGTATACATCTGGCCATGGAAAATTCATTGGTTTCAACTTTTCCAGGACGCATCATGTCATTCCATTGCTAAATTAAAATCCCTCATTCTTATCTCCAAAAAAAAGAAGTTTCCATGTCTTCAAACTGAAATGTTCCCAGTTTGTACGCATGAACCTATGAAAGATTTCAAATTTCAGAGGGTATGGCCGCCAGAGATCTGCTGCTTCAGGCTGCGACAAAGATGGGTACTCCCGGACCCATTGCAAGGCCAGGTGTAGGTACACTCGTGGCTGCCGGAGTGTAGATTCGTACCTGAAGTGAAGGGGAAGTTGGGTGGATTTTGAGAAATCAGAAGTCAAAATCTTCTAGGTGGTGGTTTCAACCCAATTGAAAAATATTAGTCAAAATGGGAATCTTCCCCAAATAGGCTAGGGGTGAAAACAAAAAATATTTGGAACCACCACCTAGTCTTTGATATTTGCCAGCCAAGCTTTTTCAAAACCCCATGGAAAATTCATGAAAGTTTTTTAGGATCAAGGCCTCGGGTGATGGCAGGGAGCCTGACATCAAACAGTTGGAAGTGTCATGGCCACGGGAAAAAAAAGATGGTGTACCTCCACGTTGCAGGGGAAGCTGCGCCATGTTTGGATGTTTTGTGGGCAACCCTTTCTGAAATACTTGTCTTTGCCCCTCGTGGGATATAGGATTGTTGGGTGGCTTGGTAGTCCCGAAGACAAACTTGCAAAAGAATCAACTAAGCTCCTAGATTGCACCAATGTTTGCTTCTATGGTTCGATACCAACAACGCACGGACATGAGAAATACTTGCAGCAGTTGCTACTTGTGGATGTGGTTTTTGCGGAAATTTGACGTCTTAACAATCTCAGCTGGAGTGAGCACATTCTGCTTCAACGAATCGTACAATACTCTGAACAAAGCCTAGGAGCAAAGGCTGAGCGAGGAAGAGCTGACGTTTCAGAAACGAGAGCCGTGGATATGAATCATGATTTCCTGCTAACACCCCAGACTTTTCAGCTGTCATACACTTACAGACTCAATGTTTTTAAAATGAAGCTGCTTGGTGGACACTAGCAACCATGCCATGAAAACCCATGTGAGCTTTGCAAACCAAATCATCAAAAAATCACCGTAGATTTCATCAGATTTCAACTTCAACCTCTTAAAAAAACTCCTCGCTTTGGCCAAAGACTATGGGCTCCACAAAGTTCGCTATGTTGAAATGAAGCAGGAATTGGGCGCAAAAGGCTGCAACAACCTCGAGGCTGTTGGAGATTTTGAAGCACTGGAATCGATTTCGGGGCATGTTGCGCAAGCAAACATCGCAAACTGACCATCTTTGGCACCTGGTACAACGTTTTTCGCTCGTCCAGGATGGAAATGACACAGGGAACAATAGAAATCACCTGAGGCAGAAAAAAAGGTCGGTATGTGGTATGAACCCAAGATGGGTCCACATTGCACATCTCGGATCCCCAAATTTTCGGACCCCCAAAAAACTTTCTGGGGATCAGATCGAGAAATCATCGAAATCTTCTTCAAATCAGGAAAGGTTTTGGGTCTCAAAAAGGGTTTCACCTTGGAAGATTAACATGGAACATGCAAATCACCCATTTAGAAAGGAAAAATGATCTTCCAAACCCCTATGATTATTATTAGTATTATGTTCCATGTTAATCTTCCAGGGTGGGAACACCACTTTTCACTTCAAATCAGGTGAAACGAGGTTCCTCACTGGGCCACCGATGTTCGGAATGAAGTTGGCCAGGAAAGTCAGCAATCCCCAGGCCGCTGGAAGCTCCTTTTTGAGTGATGGGTCCAACTTTCGCGAGGGAAAATGGAGATCATTTTTTGTATGTAAAAACAACCCAGAGTATCTACATAAAACAACATGTCTGCAGGTATGTATTGGTGTTATCACGTGTAAAAGTATGCAATTTAGAGACGTCACGTTCTTCACGCTGTTTTTACAAGATATCATGATATCCCGAGACATATGTGCAATAGCAAGGAATTCCTAAAAACCCCAGATTCTACCAACTCCTTTATTCCCAAAAGTGGCAGGGTTTGCAGTTCAGGGTGACCCCTGTATTTATTTTGCGGATGTCCTAGACCATTCCTTTGCGACTCCAAGAAAAATCATGAAAGCTTCGCATTGAATGCTCTCGAAACAACAGAAATCGAACAATTTTGAAGTTCCACCCCCCGCTCCAAGCCGATCATTGCCAGAGCAATACCATTCGCGACGCCCATCATCAGTGAAATAAACTCAGTTTGAATTTAACAGCACATGCAAATTTACGACAACATCAAAAATCACATTTTCGCACAAACTGGGATCTGAAGTTCTTCAGCATTCAAGACACAGTTTCCTCTGAGATTGGGTTTCCCCTGCTGTTTTCAGCTTCAAATAAAGCTCCATTGACTCAAAGACACCCTGGCAATAATGACACGACGTCGCGTGCTACAACGTTGCAACTCAGCTGCTGCCCGCCGATATTACCAACGGAAGGGGGCTTTTTTGGAGATGCGAAGTCATTTCCAACATTTGAAATCGCAAGAAACTCAAAATGGATCATCAAACATCATCAAACTACAAGGGGGGTTCCTAAAATGGTGGTACCCAACAACCATGGGTTTTCCTACTAAAGATGATCATTTTGGGGTGTTTGGGGGGTACCACCATTTAAGGAAACACCCATATATATATATATACGAGTATATATAAATACAATACTTGAAACAACACGAGTTTTTAAGACACTTCCGCATTGCCCAGAGTCGCCTGCATCACAGGAGAGAATTCTCGTTGCACAGGTGAGAACAACCTGAACTCCAGTGACTTAACAAATCTCTCAACAACTTGTGAAAAAGCCTTGAAAAGTCACCCAAAAGAAACCGGAAAATTGGGCTTCTCACCAGCGACCAAACCCCCAGTATTTGGCTCCCAACAAGAAAAGCACGAAGATGGCAGTCAAACTCACCTGTGTGACGGTGTAGAAGACCTAGTTGCAAAGGTGATTTGGTTTTTTTTGCTCATCCGAAAGATTTTGATTGCCCAAGATTTCTGGATGTTTTTCCCCAACATCTTTTCTCATCTTTGGTTTCTCCAAAGATGTTTTTAGGTCAATCCCGAGCTCCCCAGCATGTTGGCTCAAGAATTGTGCCCCATACTGCAAGAGGCTTAATGCAAATTCTCCCATGTGCCTCAGGCCCATTGGACAAGTTTGCCAATGGTTTGAAATAGGATCAAACCAACAAATCATGAAATGCTGGTTGCTTTCCAGATCCTTCTGGAAAAATTTATGTGCAATAAATGTATATAATCATAACCTTTCAAAAGACAGTAGGTAATCATTCCTCCTTCCACTCCTCCCTGCTCTTTTCTTTTGAAGAAGATTCACCCAAAACCCCGAAACTCCCAAGACATGGCTGCCCTTTTTGGCAGTCGTCGTCGTAAAACAAAAAAAACCGGAGCCCAAAAGTTTTTCGTTGCGCTTCCGGGCTTCATATCTGTTGGGATGCTCTTTTCCAAGTGAAACCTCCCATCGGAAAAATCCAAAAAAAAACTTGGGAAAAAAATCCTGGAGAAACTTCCTCTTCGCCGAAGCGTCAAAAATCATCAAAAAAACACCACTAGTTGGTGGTTTCAACACCTTTGAATAATATTAGTCAAATTGGATCATTTCCCCAAATAGGGATGAAAATAAAAAATATTTGAAACCACCACCTAGACCAGAGTTTGTCATGGTTTTCGAAACGCTGACATGTTCCGACTCCTCAAGGCTATATGAAACCCTACCAAACCTGAGGCTCCAAGTTGTGTTTCGTTTGGAAAAGGGGAAGTGACCGGCTGATTTCCTCCCGCAACTTTTGCAATCTCTCTGCACCTCAAAAGGAGATCTTGCACCTCAAGTCAGAATGTCTCAGACTTAGAATGTCTTTGGTTTTTTTGGAGGAATTCCCCCAAGGCTTTTGTAGCTCCCTTCCAGCTTTTGTGCTTGCAAAATGAATCATCTTGCAACATCAGATTCCAACCTGCGTGAAGAGGACCTTATTACTGTCCCCCAAAAAAAATCGTAAAAAACCCTTGAAGGTCTTGCACCTGATTTGTGCGCTTGGCAACGCCGCCCTCGTAGAATCTGAAGTCATGCATCACAGCCTCCCAGTCGCCAGGCGGGACAACGGTGTGACGACGACTCGCCGGCAGTTCGCCTCCCCACTAAGCCATACAATCTGGCCCACAAACCAGAAGAGCCGCCCAGCCAAGAGAACGGTAAGCGCCTCAAAAGAGGCGGAGTTTGTGAATGAAAAAAATGGCAGATGTGTGCCAGGATGGCAATGGGCGATATGTCATCATCTGGACATTGAAGCGTTACAAAAACAAACAAAGAGTGTTTGAACTCTGGCACTTGGTCAGGCTCTAATTTTACAACAAAAAATGGTTTGACCTTAGTCTGTTAACAGAATTCTGAATTTTGGACTCGCCCTCTTTGAGCTTGGCACAATGGACAGAAAGAGAATCACTTTCTTGAAAAACGGCCCCTCATTCCACAGTCAGTACAGGCATACACAGGCACACGTCCACATGTTGGAAATGCCAACACCTCTACGAATTATTGAAAAATTCATGCAAAGCAGTCTTGTTTGATGTGCTCGCCAAATCTTGGTTGTGAACAACCTACGGACCTACAGTTGACCCAAGTTGCTCTCTCCACTGAGACCGACACAAGGTCTATAAATTCCACCCTCTGGGAGCCTTGGCAATTCGCATCCAAAGTCGCAACTGAACTAAAAGGTGCTACAAGCCACCTCCAAACCTACATTTTTGGTGATTCTTCCAGTTTCTGCCACTCTTGCCAAGTTAAACCCAAGTCATTTTGGCTATCTGGGCTGAAAATCTGTAGCCATGTAGATCTTTTTCAGCTGTGAATGACTCTCAAAGGTCTATGGCTGGCTCTCTCGTTGCTGGGCCACCCAACGCTTGTCAGGGCTTCCAATACCAACAGACTCAGACCACAGGTAGATTGCATACATTACGTCACAGTTCTTCAAAGTTCAACTATATCTATGGTCCATATGGATAATCCGATGACTGTAACTATAACTACATGCACATGTTCTTGTATTGTTATGTATGATCTCAAGAAGTATTTTAGCTAAGAAGGTGCATATGAAAAAATACATAAACATTCGTTGTGAGAAGTCCTATAACCCTTGTATACATCCCCATAAAAACAATTACAAGAAGTTTATATTTTCATATACATCAACATCTACCACATACATCACCACCAAAACCATAGCAACACCTACAAAAAACACTATTTCAACAAATTATTTTGTTAAAGTGTTGCCTCATCTATTTTCTAGATTATAATTATGCTTCTTTGTTTTCATATGGTCATAATAGTATTTTTGGCTTATTGACTTATTGCAAACAGAACAGAACAGAAAAAANTATTGACTTATTGCAAACAGAACAGAACAGAAAAAAAGCAGGTACAAAGAAGATTATTTGAAAGTAAAGTTGTTTTCTGTTCTGTTTGTAATAAGTCAATAGGCCAAAAATACCATTATGACCATATGAAAACAAAGAAGCATAATTATAATCTAGAAAATAAATGAGGCAACACTTTAACAAAATAATTTATCAAAACAGTGTTTTTTGTAGGTGTTGCTATGGTTTTGGTGGTGATGTATGTGGTAGATGTTGATGTATATGAAAATATAAACTTCTTGTAATTGTTTTTATGGGGATGTATACAAAAGTTATAGGACTTCTCACAACGAATGTTTATGTATTTTTTATATGACTCCAAAGGCCACGAGATTTTCCAGAAAATGAGGTCACACACCTTCTTTGAAGTCTTCAAGCAGCAGCGACAAGCAAGTTTCGAGAAAGCAAAGATCAACGTACACCTTAGCTGGATGGAAAAAGATTGCCAATTCCAGTCACATCTGGAAATTCTACACCAAGAAAACACTTTTCACTCAGAGAAAAGGAAGATCGCTAGTGTTTTCAACTCAACCAAACGCAAACATGGTCGTCCATGTGCTATGCATCCACGCTCAAGTACGTCCAGAGTCGCCTAACGTCGCCAAACGTCATGGGCAGCGATGATGAATATCTAAAAATCATTGGAAATTTTTAATCTGATGTCCATAATCTACGAATCATTCACCAATAATTCATTCTGAGTAAAAATATCACTTTAAAAAACTATTCATTTTGCCATCCCTGATATAAGTCTCTTCGAGTCATCCTATCTTCACCACTTCAACCTTTCACGATCGGAGTCCGCAGTCCTGTTTAATTGGCTCCAGGATTGTCACCAAGAGGAGGGCCATGATAAATGGCAAAAGAAGATCGGCAAACTGAACCTGCCAGCAATGGCAAGGTTTAAGGATGATTCTCATGGATTTTTTATTCATAGAGACAATCTCAAAACTGAGATTTTAAAGAGCCATCTGTAAGAATTGGGCCCCAGTTTTTCCATGAGATTTCAATCAAGCTTTATTGGGCTCAGCAAATTGTTTATACAACTTCTTGTCTTTTGCCAGCTTTTGCTCCGGCAGACTTTCGGACAAACCCTCCAACAACCCCCTTCCCGGAACCGGGCGACCAGCATCTTGACGCCAAAATGGAAAACAATGATGGCCACAGCGATCTTGAAACCATTGTAGCCACCCTGTGGCAAAGTGACACGAACCTAGTGCTTTAAAAAAAAACCTAATCCATTATATACTGCCCCAAGAACCGAAAAAAAAATATGATTCTTGCCCTCAAAAACCTACCGTTGTCTTTGTTTCTCCATCCATTTTTTTGGGGGAGGTCTCAGCCTGCCCCTCGGATAAAAAATACCATAAATTTACCCTTTTTGCGGCTGCACCTCTGGTGCTGCCACCGTATTATGACGCCACTGACGCTCCATGGATCCAGCTCGAGGCCGCCTGAATTGGAACCAGGCATCTCCAAGCAGGTCCAGGGAAGTTCGTGGGGTTTTTGGGCAAAAAAAAAGAAAACGAACCTAACACGCACCGGGCGCTCAAAACATACTTGGTGTTTAGGTTTTTTGGATCAGATTTTTTTTGTGGGTGTGAAAAATATGTTCGAAACATGGTCTTGAAAAAGATCTTTTTTTACAAGGTGAAAAAAAAACAGGGAAGGCTGCCAATGTTGCAATTCCATCTGCAAAGTGGGGGAAATCTTCCAGTTAACTTCAGCGACCAAGCACCCCTGCGCATCGCCAGAACGTTGTCGCAAATGCCCTACCCTGACGGAATCTCCAAAATACAGTGTCAAATTGTGTCCAATTTCTATTCCTAGTTCCAGAACAACACCACCAGTACGCAAATGTGTACTGTGCCAAAGTGATTTGACATCAAATGAGCATTTCCAGAATTGCAAGCCTTCTCTCTCCATCCATGATGCGGAACAGCAAGCGGGAAATTACACAGCAGCAACCACACCAAGTATTTCTGAATTACTGGTGCCGACAATACAATCAAGAACCGGCTAAGGGCCGCTCAACAGCAATAGATGTCACAGATTGCCAATGATGCTCCGAAATAATTCATATCATATTGTTTTGCATGTAACATTGGTCCTCCACGAATACTTGCGATATATCCCACATGGGGATGGGACACGTGTCAAATTCGCTTCCTGATTGGTCTAAACAGCTGAGGGTTGCACTTCGAAGTGTTTTTGAACAATACATGTAGTTCGTCTACCGTCTGCAAGTTTTGGGGTGAACATTCAAAAAAAAAGAAGCGTACGAAACTACCACCTATCTGACATAGAGGAAAATGAACTCTTTGTAGATGAGTATTCCCATTGGATACGGTGAATTTCCACATGCCAGATCACCGGAAAAATTTAAAAAAACTTTGCGCAAAAATGACTCCACAAGTTTGACCTATTTTTCCTGGGGTTTTTTTCCAGGTGAAATAATAAGTGACCAAACTTCAAACTCCATTTTAAATCCTTTTTCGTCTTGGGAAGTTTTCCCAAATCTTCCTCAAAAAAACATGGGAAAGATTGAATCGGCTGCAATCAACTTCAATCGCTTGCTGCCTTGCTACCGGCCACAGTACCACTTGCAAGTAGTGAACATTTTCCACTCTGGCGATCTCAGCATGGTATGATTTTTCAAAATGCGAAGCTACCCGACTATGTACACAAGTGTAGAGGAGTAGTAAAGACAGTAAAGACCGGCACCCGCCGCACCGAAGAATGACCATGACTACTCCTCGCCTCCATTTTGAGGTGGTGTGTCAACGCTCCGAGATATCCTTCAGTGTTGGCTCATGAACCTTTCTCACATTTTTCTTGTCGAAATTGCTTAAATGCACCCAGAGGCGCAGGGGGCCTCCCGGCCTGATGCTCCGGTCCGGTGTGCTTAGGACTACCTTGGACGGCGCCAGCTGAGAATTGGGCCACAAACATCGAGGGGACCAAGCTATGCGAAAAAAAAGGAATCACTAGTCTGGTTGAATGACTAAAGAATGTCTTTTTAGGACTCACTCACACGTACCTATACACTGGTACACTTTCTGTCCATCTATATCGTTATATATCTCTCACATGGATACATTGCGGGGCAAACATATTCAGTGAGTGCAACTTACGACCTAAAGAGGGGCAGCAACTCCTCAGTAGACTGGCCCTCACACCACATACAAAGAGTATCAAGGAGAGTGACAAAAAGCTTTGCTTCTGATGTCGTGCTGCTGCGTATTGACTGAGGTTGGGAACCTCACAAAAGTAGCAGGTGATGTTCCCTCAACCCCATTGCCTCAATTGCCTCAACCCCATCCTCCTGCCGCTCCTCAGGGTCCTCCTCCTTTTCGGCTGCAGCAAGGGCCGCTTCTTTGTTTTCTTCTTTCACCATTTCATAGTTCTCATCTTTCACAATACTATCGTCATCAGCATCGTCCTCATCCTTAGCATCATCATCGTCGTCGTCCTCGTCGTCCTCGTCGTCATCATCGTCAACATCGTCAACAACATCACCATCACCACCATCACCATCACCATCACCATCATCATCAGCAGCATCATCTTCGTCCTCTCCGTCGTCCTCCTCCGTGTCACCGTCTTGTGCGCAAAAGCAAAAAGCACAGTCTGGCGGATTGCTATATATGCATTTGCATTGGAGCGGTCCAAAGTGAACAAAGCAGCATACCTAACCAGGGACATAGTTTTCTTAAGATTGGCGATTCATACCCCCCTAGAAAAAACCCGAAGCCGACACAGGGTCAGCTTCATGTTTTTTTGTTGGGCGAAGGTGCTTGTCGGGCTTTCAAAAAAGTTCGTGACTGCCCTGGCACTCTCATCATCACCGATCCCAAGTCAACCGGAGCAGGTGCTCTGCCTGTTTGCTGGGCCGTTTGTACAAACCTCAGCGTAGAGGATTTTGGACCCACCTTTTTTTCGGAGGGCTGTCGGGGTAATGTGCCAGGCGCCTACTCACAGCATTTCACAACAACAATGATAGAACCTAGAGTCTGTCAGAATGAGATTTAGAGAATACCTAGATACATAATCAAATACTGTGGTATTTTTTGAGAGAAATTGGCTCGTTACCAAATTTGATGCATGAGGGCCTTTCAAAAAGAAGTCAAGAACCCCATCAAAAACCATTTTTAAAAACCAAGAGAAACAATACTTTACGATACTTTACGTCAATCGCTTCAAGCGTGTTAACATGGGCTTTGATAAGAGCTGCTCATCTTCGTCCTCTCCGTCGTCCTCGTCATAATTTCCGTCATGATGACCAAGGAGGTCATCGAACAACAGTGTTGTTGAAAACATAGAGAATGTTGTATATACATATATATATATATTTATATGTCTGATGAATATATAGTACCTCCGAGATCTTGTGATCTACGTAGCTCCTTCCCAGGAGTGCACCAACACTTTTGGGATGGCGTGTTTAAAGTGTAAAACTTCATTGGATGCGACATGATGCGACGAACCCACACCAACCCTACGAATTGTATTGTAAATTGCAAGTCTCATTTCAAGTTTCTTTGTTCTTTTCCCCTGAGTTCCAGCAACATCAGGAATAATTGAAGTTCATTGCCACTACAATGCAAGAATGCAGGTCTGGTTCTGACTTGATGCAATGCGGTTGAATAAGGTTGACAGGCAACGCAAAGCTGGTATCCAAACCCTGCTTTCTCCTCCAAAAACCGTTCATCTAAAGTCTGAAGTCAATTCTGTAGGGTACAGCACTCCCACGAGTCAAACCACCCTTGGGTGCTGTGCTGTGCCAAGAAGCCTGCCCAAAGTTGTGCGGATACTATCCCACTGTGTGGCACCTGCAAACTTCTTCAAATTGGGCATCTCAGAGTCCTCCAACCAGCCCCTTCGAGTAAAGCGCATGTGCGCTTCCTCGATGTCGTGAACCTGCATATGACTAGCTGCACGAAACGAACGGCTTGTAATAATGATCTGTGTTTATACAAAGTATGTGTAATGCACATATGTATATATAATTACATACATCGATATTTCTATATGGACACATATATATATATATATATATATTCCTTAGGCATAATTAAACACATGAAACTTCAAGTGCTGTGGTTCAATGGTTCTGTGCGGGTCTGAATTTCTAGTCATACTGCTGAATAGATGGGTGAAAGAATCCGAGAGGAGCTATGGCCAAAAAAACCTGTCTTGCTATGACATTCAGAGCGGCTGGCTACCACACTTGAACGTTCGGGAGTCGCCTCAAACTGGCTGTTGACTAACAAGGTCACTTCTTCAAGTTCGTTGAAAACGTCCACCGCTTCATTGATGCTGCTGGGAGTCTCCGAAGCTCTTCCACTGAGTGGCGCTCCACCTCCAGCACCAGGTTCGGCCAGTGGCAGTTTCGTCAGAGGCACCGGCACCGGCACTTCCAGTGTTAAACATCGACTCCCAGAGTCTTCCTTGATGGCCAGTAGGTGATGGTTGCCGGCAATGCCGTACTTGGGCAGTGCCACATGAAAGAGATCCACCCCCACCTCCGCATGCTTGGATTTGAGCGTCACGCGCATGCAAGGGGGAAGGGATTCACCTGCTGATGCTGTAGCAAAGTCCAGAAACTTCTGCCAATCCTTATTGTCCAAGAGGTCTGCGAAGGAGGTTCCAGGCTGGCACGAATCCACAAAACCTTTTAGGCGAGTGCTACCCACGATCTTGAACTGTTGATCCAAGAGAACATCTCCTGACGCAGGAGTTGGCAGTGGGCCAACTAAATGTCATTTTCGACTCACCCCCTTCAGATCCGAAACTACGAATACTTTAAAGTGGCTCATGCCTGCTGCTTTTGTGCACGTCATGTGCGTTTCTCACCAATCACGGCCAAGATTCCGTCTGCAAGTCCCCTGAGCATTTGACGAAAGCCATACAACATCGAATCGGCTTCATTGGACTTGATGACTGCCTTGACAAAAGAAATCGATAAGGGAAACCTATGGAGAGTTGGAAGCAGGGGTGGTCGGACGACCAACCATGACTCCATGACTAAATTGTCGGAGGAGTACAGGAGTACAACTTTCAACTTTGCCACCTCGGCAGCTGTGTCAAAGTTCTGACGCGAGGCTTCCAGGGATTTTTCTCAGTTTTGAATGGTATCCTGTATGGTGGCCCTGTTAAAATATCCAGGAATGATGTACGAACTATTGAGGAACAGCATCGCAGGCATTTATGTGCATTTCCTGGTCTGCAGAATTTAACATATTTACGTCCAAGCTCAGGACTCAGATTTTTAACAGATTTACAGCGTTCTACAGCTGTATTTGACCAGCTGATGATTTCAATCTGAAGAAATTTGAGTCGAAAATGAAATCTTCCCCATTTTTTTCGGAAGAAAAAGTTTGAAGTTATTCGCAACAAGTGACAAATATTTGAGGCACAAGTCCCCCAGCGGACAAAAATGACTGGGTCAA
>DF241614.1:46120-48620 GCA_000507305.1 Breviolum minutum Mf 1.05b.01 | reverse complement strand
GAAAAAATTACGGCACCGAGAACAAGTCAATCTATCAACGTGGCCTCGTTCTTTGAGGGTCAGCCGGACTCTCTCCTTACGATGTTCTGGCAGTCCCCTTGCTGTGCCCCGTCCCTTCTTGCTGCCGCCGTTCGTTTCACCCCCTTCTTTGCTGAGTAGTTCTTTAATGGCTCAATGTTGTTTCTTGTGGTACTGGCTGGGTTTCTACCGCAAGTTGCAACAATTGACCACTGTTTCACAGAAGCATCTCTCAACTTCAGAACGTTGCTGAGATCACATTCACTATACGCTTAATGCCAACTTTCACCAAGTCTTCTCACCTGGCAGAGCGTTCTCGTCGCAAGTTATTCAATATATGTGGGCTTTTAATAGTTATGCAGCACCTTCCATCCTTTGGAACAAGCGGTGCCTTCCCTTTCGGACGGTCGACATGCGTGCTCTCAGCATTTGCCATCTAGCCCTTGATCTATCGTCCGAGGAACAGGCCACCTTTACCCGCCCCTTTGCACTCTCTGGGAGGCTGCATCGTGGTTTGGTTTGTGTTTTTTCTTCAAGTTTACACTGTTACTTAATTTGGTGTTTTATATCCAATGATTTTGCGACATCTTCACCCATTCGTAGCTGACAGAAGGGCGACCGCCCGGACAACGGAGGCGTTGAGCCATGCAGCAATCAGCCAAAAAAAATCAATCTATCAACGTGCTGTGGTTGATTCATCAAACTGTGAAAAAAAACAGGGTTTTACCAACACAAAGTGCATTGTCAATGTGCAAATCATTTTCCAAACGCAATTCCCTTTACAAACTGGACACCAGCATGGTCTGCTGCAGCGTCATGCTTTCAACCTCCGATGCGTCAGGAAAACAAATTTAATTGGTGACACGGTAGCTGCAGGGTCAGGGTGATGAGAGGGAACCAGCGAATTATGTAAGGCCGCTCATCAGAGTGGCAGCTCATGTTCCCAAAAATGGGTGTATCCAAAACGAAGCATAATGCAGGGATATCTTCTAGCATGTTCCGGGCATGCTAGCGCCAAGCTAACTCTTCCTTTTTCCAACCACATAGTTTTACAAAATCTGCCGGGACTAATGGGGTAACATTGTTCAATTTTTTTTGCGCCCTAGCCGATCGAGCACGAAGCCTTGTCGGTCACCGTTTCTCTTGTATGTGCAGAGAACAAATAGTAATTTGCAAAAAACCTGGGTACTACAAGTCACCAAAAAGGCAAAACCAAAAAAAAACACAACCACAACCAACCGGAAGTACCCAGGTATCTAGGTGAAAAGAAAACATGCGCGCCCACCCCAAAGGTCTGATCCAAGTGGTGAAGGTCACCCCAGGCAGGCATAAGCACCGAAAACCTTTCAACAGCTAGAAGTCAACCACCAAATTTTGGATCGTCGAGGACTTTGTCCAAAATTGACCTTTGAGCTCCACGCCCAGAAGCCCATGCAAATGACCACATACCGTGGGAAGCAATTTGACACCGATCAAGCTGAAGTGCCTTCTTACACGTCATGCTACCCACTTGGACTGCGAAGTCCTCTGTGTGCCTATTTCTCAACAAGTATGGCAGTCAGCAACGTTTCTATGAAAATGAACATCAAGGGTATGAGTATCAAGAGGTGCAAACGTGCAAGTGGTTCCAGCAGTCCGCGGTTGCCCAATTTCCCTCACAGTTGGCAATTCGATTATGCTGATGCAACGTTGTGGGACTGGATCTGCTTGCAGGAAAAGAGTTATCAACAGAGGTCACAAACTCTCAACATCCATAACCCCTGAAGATCACATCCTACCGTTCCACATAGAACATCCCGCAAGAACAGTAAGCACAGCTGCGGCACAAGCTCAGTGCTCTGCTAAGAGTCCCTGCGAGGCAACCTACATTTAGACTCAAGCACAAAAAAAAATGTACAATCAACTGATAATTTCTGTCTGTGAGCTGCCAGGGTACGTGTTCCGGAACAAATTGATCTCCGCGGTCGAGAGAGTCAGCGAAATAAGTGAAAAGAACTTACCGTTTGTCGTGCACAGTCGAGCTAATTTGCGGATTGTGGCAAAGCATTTCAATTTGCGTTGTGATGTAGGACGCCTCTTTCCATGGAGACTTTCATCGATCGCAAAATCCTGCAGCGTCAATCTTAATGACTTCTAATATTACGTCACTACTGTGGGGGGCCTTTACTTTGATGGTTAAAAAAAAAACTGTACTTCCAGGGCCCCAAAATTTGAACCTCATCTCTTCGTCAAAGTGCATTGCGCTAGCGCCCCATGCTAAAGTATTGCGGACCACAATGCAATATTAGAATGGCAGCTGAAATTGATATTGCAATGTTCGAATGGCAAACAAGAAGGCGCCATCCCAAAACTGCAAGCGAAACATCTTGCGTTAAGAAGGTGCCATCCCCAAACTGCAGGTGAAACATCTTGAGTTAAGAAAAACCCACACTGCAGGCGAAACATCTTCAGCGAAGAAATCTCCAAACTCCATCTGACCCGG
>DF241614.1:17233-46003 GCA_000507305.1 Breviolum minutum Mf 1.05b.01 | reverse complement strand
AAGGTATTCAGTTCAGAAGGCGCCATCCCAAAACTGCAGGTGAAAAATCCCGAGATAAAGTACCATCCCAAAACTGCAGATGAAAATTCTTGTTTCAGCAAGGTCCCATCCCAAAACTGGAGGCCAAACACCGAAACCCCCCCAATGCCACTGGCTGCCCGCCACTGGTTTCAGAAGGTTGAAAATCCAAATCCCAATAAATTTCACAATGCGTCCAAGTCATGTTCCAGGCAACAAACATCTACAAAAAAAGCAGAGGAGCCAAATTCACCAAAAACACATACATGATCAATGTGGTTCTGCTGCTCGCGTTTCAATGTCCAAATTCCCAATTTTGGTACATGAACACCGCGTGCTTGTAGCACAGATGAATTACTGGATCAAAACCGATGCCAAAAAATAACGTCCAAGCCAAACACCGACAACCCCCAATGCCACTGGCTGCCCGCCACTCCTTTTCAAACGGTTCAAAATCCAGATCTCAGGAAACTTCACAACGCGTCCAAGTCATGTTCAAACCAAAATACATCTGAAAAAAATTGTGCTTTCTCGATATTTGATCATACGATGAGAAAGAAAAGTCATCAAAATGACTTGGATGGATGGAAGCAGGATGGATGGGCTTTAGCTTCGGGCTAGATACTCATCATTCGTGATATCTTCCGTGGCGCCAAAAACAAGCACTTTTTGGGATCTGAAAACGTGCCTCAGATGCAAGGCCCCCCACAGTAGGTCCACTTCTTCGAGACACTGTGCCCCACAGCCTTCTTAGCGCCCATTCTGACTGCTAAGACTTGTTTCATCTGCACTCAGCCACAAAATGCATTTTTGTTGGGCCAAACTTGCGCTGCAAGGTAATCGAGCCAATGGCAAAAAGTCGTTCCCTGGTCGTGTTCCTGGCCCAAAAAAAAGAACCAAAATGGTTCCAAAATCTCGGCCGTTTCATAAAAAAAATCTTCTGCTCAGCGGCCACCAACAAAAGTGATAAAAATTGGACAGGTCCCTGGCTTAGCTTGAACATAGTAAACGGAAACAGGTTCAGCAAGCAGCAAACACCTCTGCGACATGCCAAATGTTCGTTTCAAGGTGCGAACCCAACACCGCCCAGCCCAATTCAGCCGTGTGGCGACTGCCAACCACAATCGAAACGTGCACTTCCAGGACCCATCTCTTCGTCAAAGTGCATTGCGCTAGCGCCTCCATGCGAAAGTATTGCGGACCGCAGTGCAATATTGGAATGGCAGCTGAAATTGATATTGCAATGTTCGAATGGCAAACAAGAAGGCGCCATCCCAAAACTGCAAACGAAACATCTTGCGTTAAGAAGGTGCCATCTCCAAACTGCAGGTGAAATATCTTCAGTAAGAAAAGTCCACACTGCAAGCGAAACATCTTCAGCGAAGATCTAGTGGAAAAAGAAAAGCGAGAAGAGTGCAGCTTCAGATTCTTTTCGGTATCATGTTTTCTGCAGCTGCGCCCCTTGCATTCAATTTGGTGTTTCGGTCTGGCCAACAGAAAGGATATTTGCGGAGCTGTTGCAACAAAACGATGCAAATGTTGATGAACCATTGAATAGCAACCGCCGACCAGCGTTGTATCAGTTCGCCACAAAATGCAATGTGGAAGAAGTGAAGCTTCTCCGGAGATGAAGGCAGATCCAAACGTGGAATCTATACACAAGAAAAATGCGACAGGTGCAGCACTGTCGTCAAAGAAATGTGGAACCTGTGAACAAAAGAGGCGTAAAGAAGAGTAGATCGCAGCCAGAACTCGGTGAAAAGAAGCGCCGTAGCGGAAAACACTCCAAGAGTGTTTCCAACTCTTCATTGAAAGAGTGCGACTTCTCTCATCTGAGCTGTGTTGCTGGAGGGTTTACCTCGCACTTCATATCTCACAAGTCGGGATTTCACAAGAAATACCCAATTAAAGGCCAACACTTTGTACAACTGTTAACAAACATATCCTCCACCTTTCGCAGCTTGCACACTGGCTCTGGCGTGGGTGCTTCCTACTGGGTTTCACCAAAGCCATCGTCTGCCCTACGTCGCTTCACTTGTTGCTCCGGCGTAGGTGCTGACGTGGCTACTTGCCGGCCTGTTGCTCCCTATAAAGTGGCTCAGCAGGATGATCTGTCGTGGCAACAGGTCCTGCATTCAAAGGGACATGCTCGAGTGGAGCAATACTCTGGCCAGAGTGGCATTGGTGTCAAGAAGCCGCATCAATGGATGATAGCTTCCGTCTGCAACCCTGAGAGATGCTGGATTGACGTTGCTAGAACATCTTCTATGTTTCACTGCAACATTTGAATGAGACAGGAAGATGCAGTGATTACATGGCAAAATCACTCCTATGAGGTGATAAAGGAGCCTGTGACGCGTCAGTAGCCAGTCGATGTGACAGTGGCATATAATAATGAGGCAATGATTAGGTAATCTGGACCTCCTTCACCTCTTCCTGCAAGACTACAATTCCAGTTAGGTTTTTTTTCCTGCATTGCCGAGCGAGCACAAGACATAGTCGGTCAACTACTGGAAATTCGAAATGAAGTGAAACCCTAATTGAATGCAGAATTTTCACTAGAAAAAAACCAGAGAAACAACCAAAGCAACCCAAACACACAACGACGCAAAACAACCAACACACAACGTCCAGTGAAAATTCGCAAAACAATGTGAGACTAAGGTGAAACAAATCGCGCCCCTCTCAGCCCCTCATAGCATCTCTTCCACCATGTAGTAATCCTCCAAGCCATCCATGTAAAGTTCAGATGTCCTTCATGTCTACTTCTGCATTTCCTTGCTCAGGCGGGTCTCTCACATCAGGCAAGAGTCGACGTCGCTTGAGCTGGTAAGTGCCCTCTTTTGTCTGCCACCTCTTTGCACAATGTTCCATAAATGCCTCTACCTCAGCACGAGCATCTTCTTCCTTGCCCCGGAAAGCCTGTAGAAGGCCTTGAAGGTCCTGGACCAATGGCGCACTTTGACCTTTGAAGTATAGCATCCACTCTTTGCATTGCTCCCACCATGGCTGGACTGCTTTGTGTGCAGGTCCACGGTATGCTTTTTCTTCATAGGGATTCTTTTGGCTGCCCCTGGCAGCCTTGTTGAAAAGCAGCGCATAAAGTTGTTCACGTGACTTCCCAGTCGGGGCCGCTGTGTACATCCGGTCAGCCAACACATGCCAGCTCAGCTTGACCTCCATCCATAGATGCTTGGCCTGCAGCCTGCGCCGCTCTTTACGAAAGGTCTTTTCGGAAATCTCCTCTGTGAGAGTCCCCCGGGTTGTAAAGGTGGGCCATAGGTTCTTTTGCGACAGCATGAAGTTAAGCCAGTCATCTGCGTCTTGACGGCCCGGCAGCATAATGGCGACCGTAAGCCTTTGACCTGGAGCGCCCTGCCATGCAGCTGAACACTTCTGCGAGAAAACATCACAAAGGATGCCTTCCTGTAGCACAGTATAGCTGTCCAAAAGAGCTTTATCATCCAGCTCAAGCCAGAACACTCTGCTGCTAACATTGAGCACCGGCACGACTGCCGCATGGCAATGACCATTGTCGGATTTTATACACCACTTCGGTGCTATCCACGTCTGACATTGCCCCACTGGAACCAGCAGCCTCTTGCCTAGCCATTGAGACCATCTAAGCTCTGAAGTATTGGCCCGTTTTCAAAACAACGGTGGGTTTTGAGTGGATATGGGAAGTTGCATATTGATGTTTTTCCATTCAATGAATTGTGTTGAATGGAAAAATAAATGAGTGCTTCATTCAAAACACACTTGTTTTGAATGAAAACCAAGGATTGTTTTTCATCCAAAAGAATCATTGAGAAATGAAGGTCGGCCTGTTCTATTCAAAACATGTGTTGTTTGAATAGAACCATTGCATTGACGTTTGTTTCATGTACAAGTTCTTTTTGAATGAACAGTTAAAAATGAAGATCGGCCTGTTCCATTCCAAACATGTGTTTTTTGCATGCAAGCCCTGCATTGGCGTTTTTCATTCAAAAGCATTCTTTTGAATGAAAATGGAAGATCAGCCTAGAAGAACCCTGGGTTGACGTTTTTGCTCATTCAAAAGGGTTCTATTGAATGAAGATTGAAAAATGAAGAAGGGTTCCTGTTGTGTTTTTTCAATGCAAAACCCTGGATGAATGGAGTTCAACTCATTGTAGATGCTGTAGATCTTTGGATAAATTAGGTGATGCCTTTACCATTCATATTGGATCTGGGGGCCAGTGAGTCCATTTGAAATCTGCAAGATGAAACTTACCCAAAACGCCGTGGAATCAAAAGAAACTTCCCAAGCATCCGTGTACAACGTCAAAAGTTTCTGTTGTATCAATGGTCTTTACTAGTCTGAGAGGGTTATTTTGGGAAACCCAATGGGTTTATTCATTTTCCTCCAAAGCCATTCAACCTGGAGCTATAAAAATTGTTCTCTCATGATTCAAGAAAGGTATGATTCTTTGAATCAACAAAAACATACATTTGACCCCGTGTGGACATGTGCGTGTCACTGCGTCACAATGTGATATGTACGGTGGTTGAACACGTTCAATTTGAAAACATTTTGTTCTATCATACCTGAAAATCATGCATACTCCTTTGCAAACATCACAGTCTGTCCATTAGTTTCCAACATTCTGATGTTTGGCAAAATATGAATCTTGATTTAAATTCAATTGAACGTGTTCATATCGTGAACGTATGATTTCAAGAACCATGCGAACCATGAAACCGTCAACCGCTCTGGTACACAACCTAATGGATTATGCTGGCAAAATGTTGGAATCATCAAAAATCAAACAATTTAGGAGTGCATACGTATGCATCATGCATCTAAAATGGGTGGTTTCGACAAATCAAACAGTTTAGGCGGGAACCCATGGTTGGTTTTGACAAATCAAACATTTTAGGCGAGAATCCAACCATTAATCTAAATGTTTTTGATTTTGACAAGTCGAACATTTTAGGTGGGAATCCAAGACATATGCACCATGAATCTAAAATGGTTGATTTTGACAAATCAACCATTTTAGGCGGCAACCCATTACATATGAACCGTGCATCTTTAGAAAGCCAAAAGTTTGCACCATTTACCTTAACTGCTCTTGATTTTGACTGCACCTTCTGAATGAAAAAACCAGTCAATCAACAAACAATCAGGCACCAGCGCGCATGAACATGCACTCAAACGTTTTTCCAGTGACCATGTGCCGCGGTTTGGGCTGAGCGTATGGAGGACATGGAAGACATGTGCCCCCTGTCCTTTTTCAAAACTGCTATGCCGTTGCCTTAATCAACCACCAATTTTCGCAAATAGAGCCCAGTCAGCGCAATTGCAATTTCATCTCCACCTCAAGGTGGGACAATGGTGAGCTAAGAAAATCAGGGGGGGCATCAAGACACCTCATTCCAACCTTCATGCATTCAAGGCTCAAGGGGCCAGGTGTAGCAGTGAAGCTGGGTCACCTTGCTTCCGGGCAGATCCAACAAAGAATAGGGATCCAGCCAGCGGCACCACGATCGGCAACTGGCAGCAGGATACAAGCAATGAAGACAAAACACAAAGCAACACAGAAGGAAACAAACATGAAAGAAATGTACATCACATGTAAGCAAAGCTTCCACAAAGCAACACAGAAACCTTAAAGCATCAAACATGAAAGAAATGTACTGTAATTGCCAGAAACATTACATCCACTTTTCAGTGCGCCTCAATGTCGGACTGTTTCAAGTCCATGATCTTCTGGGAGATCGTCGAATTCAGGTTGCCCAGCTGCTTCTCAGTGATGGCAGCATGCACCCTTTCCAAATGGAGGTTGTAGATGAACTTTAGGGGCTTGTTGCGCTTGCAGTCCAAGCTGTCAACTTTGATCCATTCGCCATCGAAATCGTTGCACCTCATTGTAACATTTCAATGTACATGCTGAACTTTCACAAGTCCGAAACGTTCATGGATTTTCACGAACACAAAAGCATTCACAAGCGATCTCAAGCCAAGGTGCACTTGATGGTTTGGTGGGATGCCCCAGTTGCCGCTAAGTTCCAAGCAAAGGTGCTCCAGCCTTGTGCATACCATGTGCATAATGCGAATCAATTCAAAAGGGCAAGGGTCACAACAAGACCATGTGCAAACAAGTTGCCACTCCATTCTTGGCTCCTCGCTGAGAGAACCAAGCATGCTGCTCAGAAACCTTGTCAAAAAGTGAATTGATTCAGGCGTCGGATCAGCAGGTGTGGAAGTCATGGCGAAGATCAAGGCAGCACCGTGTGTTTCTGTGAAATTATGACTGCCCTTGTGAGGCACGTGAATGAATTGTTGGCAATATGGCTGCCCCAAAAGTGTCTTTGACAACGAGAGAAACAATCACTGAAATATACTGAAATATCCCTTTCCGGAAGTACATCACATGACATTGATTTGCAACATGTTTCTTTAACCTTCATTATTCAGGCCATGAACCTTCTCTTTCAATGCCATCAATCACGGGACATGTGTTCGCAACATGTATGCGCAATATGCCTTCGATCATGCATCAGCCAGTCAATGAGAATCACACCAGCATTGAGTGACATGTTCGTAGTGCAGGCGCCGCTACATAGCATGCATGCTGCAAATTTCCAGGTGGCAAGCACAAGTAAATCTAAACAAAGCTTTTTTGCATGCTTGAATTTTTTGGTGGCATAAACAAGTAAATTCAAACATAGACGGTTGCCTATGTTTGATTTTACTGGTGGCAAGCCAAACAAAAAATTCAAGCATGGCTAGTCGGACATTTTCGGCTGCTGTTTTTTCATTCCAATCCGCACCGCTCTGCCTTGAAATTTCCTCAAGGTGGCAAGTCTGCTGCATCCACAGCTGCCTTCGCCTTACGCCTAGCATACTCAGCAGCCTGTTCATCTGTCACATTACCAGCAACCTCCAGTTTCGCCTTGTGATAGGCTCTGGAATAGACATCCTTCTTGGTCATCTTCAGCGCAGCTTTCGGTGCTCCTTTCGGCTTTGCTTTAGGTGTTGACTTCGCAGCTGGTCTTTTGGCTGGCGACTTCGCACTGGCTTTGGGTTTGGCGCCCAACTCCTGCACTGCTTTCGCGGATTTTGCTTTGCTTTTGGCCGCTGTTTTTGCCGGCTTCTTCGGTCCTGCAAGAATGGCCATCAAGATTGTTTTTTAGTCTTGTTGGTAATTGAATTTCTTGTTTTAGTTTATATTTTTCACATCTTATTTAGTTCAACGATATTGCTCAATCTGAATATGTTTCATTTTTGTATTTCCATGAAAGAATGAACAAATAAAGAAAATGCAAAAATAAATAAACATAATTAAAAATGAATGAAACATTTTCAGGAAAAAGCGCAAAATGTTATTTAACATTTTGGCGCTTGTTCATGATAATGTTTCTTTCATTTGTTATGTACGTTTATTTCTTTTTTTGCATTTTCATCATTTGTTCAATCTTTCATGGAAATACAAAAATGAAAAGTATAAAATTTGAGAAATATCGTAACTAAATAAGATGGCGCAGTATAAACTAAAACAAGAAATTAAATTATAAAAAAGACTTGAACAACAAGAAATGAGTAAATACTGTCTAAAGAGAAACTTGTCAACACATGTGTGTGAGCCAGACTTTGCGGATGTGATGAAAAGCAATCAGTGGGCTGCCAAAAATCACGCTGTCCAATCAACCTCCCCTGCACTAAGGTTCCTTCGTCAGAGGTAAGGAATAACCTTAATAAAGGACCAACTTTTGGTTTGGTCCTTTATTAAGATTAACGGTTCACCCCTTAAGTCAGTTTTTTTTCTCAGGAAGACTTGCCTGAAGTAGGTTGTTCGCCAGCAACACTTTCAGCAGCAGGTGCTGGAAGCACTGGACTCTTGGGAGGACTCGTGGGAGGACTCTTGGTACGACGGTTTGCGTCCCTCAGAAGAATGAATGTCTCACAAGTTGTAATGGTTATCAACTGTTGCATTGAATATTGCGAAAGCGAAACCATGAAACAAGCGCCGTTTTTCCTGTCATCATTCTATAGTAAATAGTCTTATATGAGCAGCAAGTTCTGGGCTTCAGGCAGTGCAGATTGCAAGGCGATGCCAAAAGATTCCGGTAGCTGGATTGGGGGCCCAGGTGGCACTTGAGATTCAGTGTCACTGCCAATGACCTCCACGACATCTCCCCCAAGCTCCAAGGTTGGCAGGCGCAGAATACGTGCCTGTTCAGCTTCTTCATCAGCAGGCTCCGCTTTCTCTTCTTTCTCCTCCTTTTGCGATTCAGCAACATCATGTTTCTCTTCTTTCTCCTCCTTTTGCGCTTCAGCAACATCATGTTTCTCTTCTTTCTCCTCCTTTTGCGATTCAGCAACATCATGGTTCTCTTCTTTCTCCTCCTTTTGCGATTCAGCAACATCATGTTTCTCTTCCTTCTCCTCCATTTGCGATTCAGCAACATCATGTTGCTTTTCTGTGTCGCCCTCCTTCACTGCAGCATCTTTCATCGCACTGTTTTCTTCTTCTTCTTCAGTATTTTTGTCATCAGTCTTCATGTCAACCTGATAATTTGACATGTGCATGGTGATGCTGAATGTGTCGAGTGATGTTTGGCAATACTGCTTTTTGAATTGGAAACCAGGCTCATGTTCAGTACATGTCACATGAACAGGCACAGAATGCAAAAGAAGCAGAGCTGCCTCGTCCTCAGTAGAATCGCCCTCCTGATCCAGGAATGAAACAACTTTTAGTCTTAGTCAGTCAGTGGTGCGCTGCTTAGTCAGTCAGTGGTGCACTGCAATATTCAAGACGAAAATTCACATGAACATGTAATGTTTGAAACTTGTCAATCTTTTGGACAACAGGGCTCCTCTGAGCTGCTTCTGAGGTCAACAGCATTGGCATCCTCAGCCTCTTGGGCTATTTCAAACATCTTGGCAAGCTCCGGGTCTCTCACAGAGTCCGGCACATACGAACGATCTTTTTTCTTCCCACCGCCACCGGCTTTCTTTTTGGTTTTTTTGGTCCCTTTGGGTTTGGGCTTCTGTGTTTTCTTCTTCTTTTTTTCTTTCTTGTCATCATCAGGGGCGTCTGAAGGGTCTGAGCCTTCTTCGTCATCATCAGTCTTCTTTTTCTTCACTGCATTCTTTTGCAGATCATCATCATCAAAATCTTTCTTTTTTTCTGTTTCTTTTTCTGTTTCTTCTCTTTGCTTTCATCGCCCGAAGATGACGCAACGTCACAGCGAGCAAGACTTGACCCCGCAGGCGGCATGCCTGTCAATCCAATTGGATTTATGATCTAAAGCATGGCTTTGCCAGTTGTCCATCACTTTCCATGAATGGACTTTCCATGAATGGAAAATGTTCCACCTCCAGAGCAACTCACTCGAGTTTCTTTGGGGTGGAACATTTTCATGAAAACAATTTTGTCAAGGACCCTAACGTATGGAATTTCATCTAAATTTGTTACACATATTCACGTTCAGTTTCATCATTGAAGATTTGATTTTTTCAACAAATGAAATCGTCAGCAATGAAACTGCTTGCATCGTCCATGCCAAGATACTTTGTTGCAAGGTCCCAGCTGACTTACCACCCTTGCCACCGCCCTTTGCGCCACCAAGGTAGTCAGCAAGCTGGAAGCTGTGGGCCATCACCGCATTTCCAAGTGGCCCAGACGAGAGGTCACGGCCAGGCCGGCTTTCAGACGAGCTGTGTTCAGAGCTCATCTTTGGCCAAACACTGCAGTATCAGTTCAAACATCAGTAAGGGAGAAAATCAGAACAAGAGCTGGGCCAAGACTTCTCAGTCTGAATTGCGAATGAGTCACTGCCACCGGCCTTTTCGCAGAATCCACATTTGAGTCAAGGAATCCAATCAATGAATGGTCATGGTCCTGCTTAGTCGTTTTCCAGCTCCGCTGCAGTCATGAATTTTTTTGACTACTTGACTGATTGCATTCTGACTACTGCCGTACAGCCAGTGTTCATTTAACCTTGGTTCATCAATAGTTTCATTGGAATCTAACCGAAATAATTTTGATCGGCTGGACGACGCTGCATGGACCTGTGACCTCCCTACATTCATTGCGTTGACTTTTCAAACTAGACCAGCTTCAAAGCTTCACCTTCTTTCAGAGTGATCTCGCCTGCAAGGTAGGCGCAAGGACGGGTCGGAACCAGCTCTTTCAGCATGCTCTGGCCCTCAGCTTCCATGTGAATCCTGCAGCAACCAATTCAATTCAATTCACACGGCACAGTAGGTTCTCAATGAAGAAGGGGCTTAGTTACTGCAACGCCATCGATTCCATTCATTCATTGAAATTCTTTGGAAAAAGGCGCCATGTTTTGAAAAACATAGCCCTTTGTCAAAGATTTTCAAAGAATCATTCATTAGTTACAAATACAGTAATGGTAACCACCTATATAGCCGCTCTGAATTGGAATCGATGGCAGGACATTAAAGATAAATTTTACACTAGTCTAATCCAGTCACCGTTTTCCAGGCATTGTTTTCACATCAAATCCATGTCGTGTCACAAGTCCTCATCCTCCAAAGCACTTCCACATTCGGGTTCGAACGAACCTTCGGCAGGGAGATCTTGGCCCCGAAGGTCATTGCAGACGCTGAGGACTGGCCACAAATGATTGAAAAAACACACCAGCAATTTTAAAACTTGAATATGAAGTGCATGTGCTGTCAGTTTTTGCAATGCGTGCAACTGTAACAAATGTTTCTATGTAAAAAAAATGCGCCAAGGTGCCTTTGCTTTTTTCTTCTTGTTGGTTGGGGCATCCAGCACAAAGCAAATGGCCTCGCTGCTCTCGATTTGCAACCCGGCAGGCCCTTTGGTGACGGAATGGCCAACGATGTCAAGGCCCACCTCACCAGCATTCTCCAACTCATGCAACAAGTTGGATAGCTTTACAACCTTGGCTGACTTGTTTGTAAATTTTCACCGGTTTGACCCCATCCATGCATGGAAATTGGAGGTTCCATCGTTCTTTCTCCAAAAAATTCGGTCTTTGAAACACAACCCTGACAAACCAAAAGGCTGAAGCTTTCTCCAAGTAGCTTGGCCCAGCACAGACAATGTTTTGAGGTGATCTGGAAGAGTCTTTTGCCCTTCAAGAATCACAAAGCTGTCACCATTCAATCCAAATGCGATCCACCTGCCCTCGTGATCGCCCATCACATCCGACGCTTCAGCCTGCTTCACAAACTCTCCAGCCCCAAAGCTGAAGAGCTCAGTCCCTGAAACTGTGACATTTTTGTCCGCTTTGTCACCATGCACGTAAAGGCTCTCGGACGCCGGAACCCAGGTCAAAGCGAAGGTGCCACAACCAAGCGTCAGCCTCAATGCGGAAACAGAATGACCAGGAATAAATTCTACTCTACTCACCTAATTTTTTTGTCTAGAGCAATGGTGGATTGGAGTCACAAGAAAATATACGAAAATATGACACTGACCCCCAATTTAACAAACAGGAGACTGTCCTTCCTCATTGGTCACCTCCTCGATCTTTTTTTTCTCTGTCAAGTCGAGCTTTTTGACAGGCAAGCTTCCATTTTCTGTGTGAGTTTCAGCCTCTGTGACGGCCTTGAGGAGCTTTACATTAAATTCAGCATTGTGCGCATCAATCAGCTCCTGCGTTGGGTGCGCGAACTGCTCATGCTTTTTGGTGTAGTATTCGATGAGGGCTTCTTTGATCACCAAACTCCCGTCAGGGAAAGGCACGCACACCTCATACTGCCCATTGTCCAACCCCGCATTGGAGGAGTTCAAATCCTGAACCGCCTGTTGGAAATTCGGCCACGCCTGGATTCTCAGTTGCTGAGCACGTGCCATGTTAAACATCTTTTGACCAATCTGGTTTGAGATGAACTGTGTTTCGCCTGTGGTGTGAGCAACTGAAGCCACTCCGATTTTTCGGCCTGACAGGAGGCAGTTTTTTGAACGTTAACAAAACTTTGCAACAAACAAATCCTTTTACATCCTTTTAATTGCAACATACAGAAATCATGACAATGTTGGAAGTTTTCGCTCAAAAATCATCATTTCGGTTTGACAAAAAAGATGTTAAGAACTTCATGACATCTTTTTCAAGTCGAGCAAAAATGATGATGTTTGGCGATCCTCAGTTTAGACTAAATTATTAAAATCAAATCATCTTGGATTACTTTCTTCGGCGTGTTGTCCGCAAAAACTTGAAGCCAATCCCATTCCCACAGCCTTTCGCAAACTCCGTTACCCCGTAGATGGCCGGCCACCCCTCATGGGCCAACAAGTCCACCATCACCAGTGGGCAATCGCTCATGTGGCTTGTCAAGCCATCGATCGCAGCGCCAATGAAACTGATTCCACCCGTATGCTGCTTCATTTCTTGGACTGCCGTAAATCGTCCATCAGAGCAAAACTTGGACTGCTGGGTCACCTTCAGCATCTCGGTTCGGCTCAGCATCTGCGCCCCAGAAACTGCTTGGCCTGAGTTCTAGGGAACCAAAGATTCGATGAATGACTTTTCGAAATAGTGCAGCTGTCATGGCATTTGCACCAGAAACACAACAAGTGGGCAAGAACAACAACAACAACAACAACAACAACAACAACAACAACAACAACAACAACAACAACAACAACAACAACAACAACAACAACAACAACAACAACAAAGAAGAAGAAGAAGAAGAGTGAAGAAGAAGAAACAGGAGAACAAGGGGAAGAAGACAAACTTTCAGGAGTGGTGCATGTTGTGGAATTACATTGATATAATTTGAATTAATTTGAATTAGTATATTATAAAATGGCAGCAGTGAAACCCACCTGGTCCTGGCACAATGGAGCGCGAGTAGATGCTGCCTGCGCAACGCGGCCGGGAGTGAAGTGTTCCCACTGTGCGAAGTGTCTTGACCGCGTGCATGACGCCTGGCACTGGAACGACCTCCTCTTGCAGCTGCAGTCGCAGCATATCTCTTTCCGCCTTCGGGACAGTCCATAACAGTCCCTCCAATATGCAATGTCTATGTTCAAGAAATACCAGTACTATAAATGCTTGAAAGGTCTCTGATAGCAGTGACACTTCCTCTGTGTTCTGTTGGATCTCCGTCCACAGGAAACACTGCCTTGGCCTTCAAAGTGATTTTGTCCTCCCCGACAAGAAACGAGACGAACTGGGAGCAAGCACTTCAACGTAGCAAATGGTTAAAAGTTTCCCAGACATGGCCTTAACATGTTTTTAAAATGTNCTACTACTACTACTACTACTACTACTACTACTACTACTACTACTACTACTACTACTACTACTACTACTACTACTACCTAGTACCCAATACTACTACCTACTACCTACTAGCAGGTATTGTTGGGGAGAGTCACAGCTGGAAGTTGAGCCCTCTGACAGTGCTTGTTAAACATTATTTCTTGGAGAGTATCACCAAAATGAGGACTTCAGAAATGCTTTATAGTTTTAGTATGTTTTAGTGTTCCTGGCTTCTAGCTTTGATCCAGGGACAATTTCTGCAACCATCCGCTAGTACTTAGTATAATGACTAAAACAATTTCCAAATACAAAAACAACAACAACCACTATGTAGTGTGAAGCAAAACCCAAACAACAGCATCACAAGTGATGCAAATGCTGTCCAGTCACACTTCCAGAATAGGCTCTTCCAAAAGATGTTTGCTTTGTCGTTCACACTCACCAAAAGCACCTGCTGGAACCCACACCTCATTCCATACACTGACTCCGGGTTGTAATTGATCACAGCCAGTCTCACCTGCACAAGCAAAGGATGACACCTTCACATTTGTGAACCTGATGTCTATTTCATGAATTTTGTTGACATGCATTGAACAACATGCCTTCAAATTTCTGTCGTTCTCCATGAAGACAACCTTGAGGTTGTACCAACAATCACGCAAAATAGCATCGCTGGCACTGCCATCTGAAGGCCTGCCACCCTCTTCGACAGTCTCCTCATGGCCTCCCAATGATGGAACAAAACACTTTCTAAAACCACATTCAATAAGAAATGCCAGCTACGTACAATTTGCATTATAACATCTGAAGTTATGGAACGTTAAGTGCTATATCTCTTGAACCCAGGTGAAAAAACAAAAACAAGTTTCAGGAAGGAATATCACATGCGCACATGCAGTTCTGCTGAAACAATTGAAAAACTTCTTCTGGAATGCGGAAAAAAAAGGTTTGGCCTGCATCTGCTTCCTCTTCCTTGGCTTCTGGCATTGTTGCGTCTTCCTCTTTCTCCATTTTCGTCCTGCGCAAACGTTCAAAATGATTCAGCAAGTTTTTCATCCAGGAAACAATTCAATGCAATGCATCAAACAACTTCTCCAAATCTCTACCTGGGCCCGTCTGGTTTACCTTGCTGAGACTTATCATCAAATTTTATGAAAGCATGAATGTAAAGTAGAACAAAATTTTATGAAAGCATGAATTGAAGTATCCTTGACCTCATGTCTGCTGCTCTGTTGGGCAAAACAATGATGGCCACGGAGTTCTTCGGGGCAGAATGCAGCAGTCTGGAGGTCTCGTTCACCGTGAAGAGCGTCTTGGTGCTGCTGCACACCCCCTGGGTTGTCATATTCGCAATGACTACGATCGCCTCATTGTCTCGTCGTCTGAGCCCATTGTTGAACCCAGCCAATGTGGCATCAATCCATGGGCTCATCCTTGTACTCAAAGTCCCCGACAGATCCGTATCTTGACAGGATTGCAAGGTGGTCCAAAAACTGTAACAGTAAGTTGACATGTCTCCATGCATGCATGCAAGATTTTTGCTGACAAAACTGGGCTAACTTTGACACAGGTTCAGCAACGTTAAAACTTGTTGACGGGAAGCCGCGCCTTCATCACCTTTCTTCTGACTCTTCTTGGAAGGAGCATTGCACCAAGTGGGCGAAACTTCAGACATGAGATCATTGACAAGCTCCCATGCTGAAGTGTGCATTTTCTGCAGGGCAAGACGCTTATTGGAAACCCATTTTGCCAAGCATGTCCGAGTTCTGTAAAGTTCAACAACTCAACACTTAAAATTCCAAGCGAAATGACCCCCTTTTCTTGAAAAAACACACGCCTGAAGGGTTGCAAGAACTGCTGTCCGATTCCTTTCGGCATCACCCGCAGCAGCAGCCATACGACGCCTGTGTTCCAGCTGGTCGTGCTCCAAGTTCCCCACGAACAACTTGTGGGCTGCAACCAAGCTTGCTTGAAAGGCGGACTGAATCTTGCTCTGAGCACGTTGGACTTCCTCCTCTTGATATTCGCCCTTGGCTTCCAAATAGAAGCTCAGCTTCTCAAAGTCAAACGCTTCATCCATGGCTGTCACATGGAGCTTCAGTTCAGCATCAAGCATCCTGACAGTGATGGGCAATGTGCAAATTAAAAAACAAAACAAAAAACAACCCGCCCAACCAGACCAGAGCAGGGAACACAGTAATGAACTAGCTCACTGAATAATACCATGCGTAAACAAAATTCGTATTCATTACTATTGGATTAACTGACAGGAAGAAAAATAAAGCAACAAACAAACAAACAAACAAACAAACAAACAAACAAACAAAACAGACNAAAAACAAAAGAAAAGAAAACAAAACAAACAAACAAACAAACAAACAAACAAACAAAACAAAACAAAACAAAACAAACAAACAAAACAAAACAAAACAAAACAAACAAACAAACAACCAACGAACGACCAAACAAACAAACAAACAAACAAACAAACAAACAAACAAANCAAACAAACAAACAAAACAAAACAAAACAAAACAAAAGAAACAAACAAAACAAAACAAAACAAAACAAAACAAAACAAAACAAAACAAAACAAACAAACAAACAAACAAACAACCAACGAACGACCAAACAAACAAACAAACAAACAAACAAACAAGCAAGCAAGCAAACAAACAAACAAACAAACAAACAAACAAACAAACAAACAACCTTGTCAGACTCAGGCCCCAACTAACACATGTGTTTCCCCCAAATCTCTGAATCTTTAAATTCAGGGTTTGCTTCTCCGCTGAAATCTCCAATGCCCAATTTCCACCATCCGATACTCGGTGTCCGCTCCAGCGTCCCCAGCCAAAAAAAAAATCAACTTTGAATACTTGGTGATGCAAAATCAAGACCCTTTGACCTATCCATGCCCCAATCTCTATACATGGTCGTTACCCTTTTGGGTGCTCCGATCCTCGGACCCTGATGTTGCATACAGGCTTTTTTTCCGCAGGGCCCAATCGCATACATGGTTTTTTTTAATATATAAAAATTATATAGTTATTTATTGTATGCGCAACGTTTATAGTTTGGGGTTTAGGGTTTAGGGTTTAGGGTTTAGGGTTTAGGATTAATTTATTATTTATCAAAAAAATATTAAAAAAATATTTCGAATTGATTCCAGGAGCTTACCAAAAAACCCTGTAAGATTTCACCTTGGGTCACACCTTCAATTTGTACCGGCTTTTTTTTTTGGCTGTATAAATCCCATGGTTTGGAGGGGTCCTATGATTTTTTGACATATTTTTTTTTACTCAGAAAATCATAGGCACCACCAAAACCATGGGATTTGTACAGACAAAAAAAATAAACCAGTAGAAATTCAAGTTGTGTCTCAAGTTGAAAATGTACACGGTTTTGATCTTGACCCCTGAAAGCAATTCGAAAACCAAAAAATATTCGAAATAAAAGATGATATGATATTTTTTGAATTTGAAATGAAATAACCTCATTTCAAATTCAAATCAAATATCATAGCACATATTATTTAATCTTAATAGCTACTGACTGATATTTTTTGAAAGTTTCTTCCAAGTCGCCCAGAGCTCCACATCTCTTCGATCTCCTTCATCTTTGGTGCGCCAACGCCCAAGGCCATGCTGCCTTTCACGGTTGCCCAGAGGCAACACACCTCCATAAGCTCCACCATTTTCACAGCGTCCCGCTGTGCAGATTTCTGGTCAGGGTTCAGGGACAAATGGAATACTATGATTATGGAAAACAGCTGCATGGGATGGACAAGTGGAAAAAGCATTTAAAAAACTGAGTTGACAAGTGGGAAATATTATGGACGACTATGATGGTTTTTATCTATTAAGTGTTCTGATTCTTATGGCATGATGCCAGCTTGACGCTTTGGGAAGTAGGCCCTCCTTGCCTTTTGCTTTACCGTGGCATTCTTGCCCGACTTCTTGTCATGCTCTGACATAGCACGCTGGGCCCACAGCTCAACCATCTCTTCAGTGATGGTCTGCCAAGACAGGGATTTTCAAAATATAGCAGGTATAGGGACTGACCTAAAACATGGAAACTCTTATGTCATGGTTCCCTAGATGAAAGCATGGCCTTGATAGTCCTCCACTTTTGGTTGGTGTTGGGCGCCAAACAGGAGCCGGGGACAAAGTAGTCACCATCCAAATTCTCGATGGTAAAGCAGGAATGCTGCCACGCATGAAAGTCTGAGACCTTCTTGAGTGCCTTGAATGTAGGCGGGCTCCTCAATACATTGTATATGAGTTTCTTCACCCCATCTGAAATTTTCCATGTGCGATTCATCTGACCCTTGTTGTATTCGGTCACCGCTCCTTAGGAGAGATTTTGCGAAACACGCACGCTGACAAGGCAGTGATGAATCACGTTGGATTTGATCACTCCCAAACATCACAATTTGTGTTTGCAACATGAACTTGTCTCGGACCTGATCAAGAATCCAAAGAGCAGGTCCCGTGTCGAGCTTGTGGGTTTGCTGATCTTTTTGCATTTGACGACCTGATCGAAGATCATCGCCAGGTCCAGCGGACCCGGCTTCTTCTTCTCCGCAGTCCGAACCTGGAGGCCTGTCAGATGGCAAGTTTCATGCATTCAGAACTCTTTGAGGCGGCGAACGCGGTGTTAAATAATGTGCAGTCAAAATACTCAGAGATTCATAGAGGTATTGCTCAGGCAACTTCATCGCAGCGAAATTTGCTCGGATGTACTTCAAAGATGCGACAACCAGAACCATCTCCGGATCAGCTGCCACTTCTTCAGGCGGGATGTCCTCAGGGCCAAATGCAGCAACAGTGGGGGTCCAAAGCTTGAGTCCAGTCTAAGATGCAACTTCAATCGAAATGTTTTATACAAAATACCTTGCAGGTATTTTGTATCACACATTTCGAATACTTAGTATCTAAGACATTTTGAACAGTACCTTTGGAACAGACCCCCTGGGTCCAGGGGGTCTGTTCAAAAAGTCTATTCAAAATTTCTAAATAATTTTGAACAGTGCCTTTTAAACAGACCCCCTGGTCCAGGGGGTCTGTTCAAAAGGTCTGTTCAAAATTTCTAAATAATTTTGAACAGTGCCTTTCAAACAGACCCCCTGGTCAGGGGGTCTGTTCAAAAGGTCTGTTCAAATTTTCTTGGATTCTAGGCTTGTACTTAGACATGTAGCGCATGCATGTTGCCTAGGAATTAGATACGTTTGAATCCAAGCCACCAAATGCAGCAGCAAGCCGAACACTAACTGCGCCATGAGTCCGCGACAGTGACCGTCGACGTAGCCAATGCTAAACAAATGGATATCCTTGCGGGGCTCTGCACCACCGAAGAAGCGGATGTCTATCGGTTCCCTGTCAGACTCAAGCCCTTTTTCCAAGACACTTCCAAAGTGAGCCCGCACCTGAAAATTGCTGGGCCATTTGCCCCATTTTGCGTCTTCTTCAAGGAGACACAACAAACCCCTTCCTCGACGTTGTGGGTACTGCCTTGAGCGCAGTTCCATTGGCACCCGCCTTAGGCACCTTCTCTGCGATGGATTCCTGCGACAAGAACCCAAGCATAGCCTGTCAGATCGTCGATTCATGCAAGATTTCTTTGTACTAATCACATCATCGAAAACAATTTCAAAAAATGAAGCCACCAGCCTTTGCAAAAGCTTCTTGCTTTTCTGGGTTGTTTCCATATCGCTCGAAGAGAAAGTGCCCGAAGTTTACGGATTCTCCCACCTTGGGACCATGCAGCTACAAGACAAAAGGAATCTTTGAATTGAAAGCAACATATTTTGACCAGGACCTTTTGAACAGACCCCTCTTGCCACGCCTCATCCAAAGCGACCATCAGGCGCTTTTTGATTGTCAATTTGGTATCTTCATCATCGGCAGCTGGGCCGCCGGCAACTCCAACTTCCACCTGCTCATGTGACAGGGCCAGGGTTAACTCTATGTGAAATCAGACTTGCATACATCATCAATTCCTGCACCCATGTGCCTTCGGAGCCATGAAAGTCTGTATGTCAAATTGCCCAGCCATGGCCCCAAAAGAACCATGCATCCAAGATTTGATCCAAGACACTCGATGTTCGATAAAAGAAACGCAGGCCATTATCATTGAAAAATTTGAAACTCGCGCGAATCATGTACGAACAACGACTGACTTGCAATCATCACCAACGTCAACATCAGCAGCAGTGAACGCATTGAATTTTGTACACCCACAAGCTGTCACTGACCATCATCACGACATGGTCAAACTGACTAGTAGTGCCGGTGAAACGAAACTTTCAACTCATGAATCACATTAGGCTCTGGGCTTGTCAAGACAGGTCGGCTCCTCTGAAGATGCGGCGCAGCTCCATGCATCAAGAGCCTAATTTCACGACACTGTCGACTGAAAAAGAACCAAAGAATAAGCCGAACGATTGCGACCAAGAAACGGAAGCCTGGGCAACACACTTGCTGGGAAAGCCACTTCGCCGGCTAGCTGCCGCAAGTACCGAACACCAACACCGTAGCTCCGGTAGTTCTTTTCCAGATACATTGCCAAACGCTTGTAGTCCAACGTCGCATCCTAGCCCAAGCTTCTGGGAGTGCCTCGAATTCAGTGACTAATTTTGGCAGCTCATTGTTTTCATGTTGCAGCTCATTGTTTTCATTTTACTGTCAAGTCACAATTTGATTGCCCATTTGCCAAAGTCAAGATTGCTGGCCCCAGAAGCTCTGGTTTGGACCCAGGGAAACACAACAGCGGGCGTTGGGCAAGTTGCCGGTCAGAGACGAATGCCTTGACAAGTGCGAAGATGTCGCACGGGTGCTTCCGGAATGGGGCAGGCAACCTTTCATCAGCGTCCTCGAGGAGGTTTGCAGGCATACCTTACAAAGATCATGTCAAATTGAGACCCGCACTGGCTGGAAAGGAAATCTAAGTTAAGATTAAAGATATTAGTATATTTACCAAGATGCATTCTCGGCGAATAAACGTGAAGGAGTGTGGGGCAACCTTTGGATCATCAAATGTTCGCCTCTTGTAAGCTCCATACCTTGCGCCGTCCAGCAAAAACAGATCCGTTTCACACATCCAGGCACAGGCATCATTGTAAACTGAAACATGCGGATTCGAGAGCAAGCCACAATGACGAGAACTTTGGAAGAGTCCCTGTCCAATCACGGATCTTTTGCAAGTACTCGCAATGAAAGTCTAGCCCCTTCTCTTGAAATAGTGGGCCAAGCTTGTCCTTCACAATCCTTGGCAGAAAGCCCATCCAATTATTGAGTTTTAATTCTATTCGTTCTGTTGCGTCTTGCAGCCAAGTCTCTGAACAATGTCTTGTGGACACTGCCTGGCAGTCAACATAAGACAACAACTTACTTGAGTGGCAGTCAACATAAGACAACAACTTACTTGAGAGTCTGGCTGAATCAGGCCAGGCTTGCATTTGATCATCTGATTCTTTGATGAAACGACTTAATAAGCCAAATATGGCATCTCAGCAAATCAGTCCACATCATGTGCGTGCGCTGACTCCAAAACATCACAATTTCCAAACATGACGACCGGTTATACCGATTAAGTCCAAGACACCAATATCCTCATGAGTATGGCCCATCCCCAAATGTTCTTGGGAGATGGACCGGAAATATTTTGCTGATGTCAGGGCGCATGCCCACAATCCGAACAGCCCATTCTTCACTTCCTGCAAGTGCTGAGTGGCGTGAAACAATTTGTCTTTAAGCTTGATCAAAGATACTTACGCAGTTTACGAATACGCCAACTACCCAAGTATTAATTTATATATACAGGTCGGAAATATTTATGTTCTGTATATATTTTAATGCACCGATATAAGTATCTTGATATTATTCACTCTTTCCNTTGCATCAAAGCCGTCCTTGGGAAAAACCGAAGCAACCCAAGATGCACAAATCTCTGACTTACTATTCACTGATTTGTTGCAGAACAGGTTGTTATGATCCCAACTCCAATTCAGAATTCAGTGTCCCCAACTGCAAATTTGTAAAAGAAAAATTTACGCTGAATAATATTTGCTGGGCATCATCAATTGTTGTCTGTAAGTACGGGTATCCTGCGTCTTTCCAAACTGGTCAGGTTGAATGTCAAGCTCATGAGGCAATGTTTCTGCTACGCTCCAATAGGTCCGTTGCAAGAAACTCACCACAGACGAGTAGGCTTTTGCAGGCCTCGATGATCTCCTTACATGCATTGCAAAAAATGAAGTATATGGTGCTGACATACTTTCCATCAGTCAGTTCTCACCTGTTCCAGCTACTTCTTACAGAACTTCATACCAACGCGGTTTCATGGTTTTAAACAAATTCAAGAGATCGAGATCAAAAGGTTCTTGTTATACTGTAAGTCTTGGCTAAGACACCCAAATTTGCGCATGTCTTGCCCACGAAAAACGTGGCGCGTTCTCACGAGGCGTTGCGCAGACAAACCCATGACAGACAAGAACGCCTGTCTGCAAACCTGGATGCCCTCAATATACCATAGAGTTCTTCGTTGATCTTCTTGACTGGTTTCAGACGATGATCCCGAAGACCTTGACTCAAACAATCCAAATAAGTCATCATTGCAGCTGGAAAAATGTTACAAGTAATCAATGGGTTCAAAGCACAGGAGCCAAAACATTCAAGCTGTCCTACTGATTTCAAGTCAAAGGTGCTCTCCATGACGACGGCACTGCTGCAAAGACCACAGCAAGGCATCTTGTGAAGACTTTGACATAGCCCAAAACAGTTGCACAGCCACCAACACGAGTTTGTACGATAGCTTCTTGCCACACTTCATGCTACATTTGCATGACCTTTTCAAAGCGCCCACAATTCTTGATTTGGACATTGCAGACTTGGCGTTCGCAGAATCTTTTTTCTCATGACTTTCGATGGCATCATCTTGGAATGCACTCAATTGGCTAATGAGCAGGTTTGCAATCGGCTTCTGCTTTTCTTCTGATGTGGATTCATCAGAATCAGTTTCACAGCTTTCACTTTCACTGGACTCCTCGACACTGGTGGCTTCAGAAGATGACTCCCAAGGCCGCCTCCGTTTGGTGGGCACAGTCCGCTTCGAAGGTTCTGACACAGATCCATCGCTCGACTCTTCGGGTTCCCACCGTTGCATTTTCAAAGAAGTAGAGTTGTTCTGTTTGTTCGTCGCATTCTTCGGGTTTGCTGGCCCATCATATGGGTGTTTCCAAAAATAGGGGTACCCCAAAATGGATGGTTTATAATGGAAAACCCTATCAAAATGGATGATTTGGGGGTACCCCTATTTTTTTGGAAACATCCATATGTTTTCAAGTTTCTGTCTATGATGTTGTTTTGCACTTCGAGCCTCGGGCTGTCAGCATTTTCAAAACACATTGAGTTCCAGGGCTGAAACCTGATAACCTGATACATTTCATATCAAAGCTGAAACCTGATTTTGCAATCGAAGTGCACATTCAAAACGCCCTGCAAACAGTCACAGCGACAATCTTTTTTTAACTTCGATGTTGCTTCATATCATATATCTCATGTCTTCAACTCACATTTTGCCGTGACTTCTCCTTCATCGCCTGCAAAAACTTTCTCGGATCCACTGCTGAGAAGGCCGCGCACCAGCAAGCTGCCATAGAGCGAATGTGCATTCCCTGGGATCAATCCGGGTTCTCAGATCATGGTAGCAAAGAATCTGGAACAGATCCGGTTGTAAGCCCTGGACGTTGCCAGCAAGGTTCCCCAGCTCCTGAAGAATCTGACTTGGAAGCAGTTGGTGACCAAGAATGACGGTCACTCGATCTCAATACTGCACATTGAGTCCGAGGTCCTAACCTTGTCCGAAAGATTCTGCAGCTGGAGCTTGTGAACTGGATATCCTTGTAGGATGAACTTTTCCATGCCTATCGAAGAACGGGAAAGAAACAAGCAAAGATAGAGGACATAACCTGGCCTGTCATGAGGCGGTGCTTGTCCATCATAAAGTGTTGGCCAGCAGGAGTCAGGCAAGGACACTCAGACTTCGTGGTCATCCGGTCTATCTGCTGACTGACATCAGCAATACCACGCGCCATTCCAGAAGTCCACAACATATCCAGCGCCTGACAGTTGATATGTACGACTTCCAAACTGGCCATTTACAAAGCAAAAAACATGATTGACGCGTCGAGGTCCCCACATGTTGGACCCTTTGTGTTCGGAAGATGGCTCGGCCAGGGCATTTCTTGAGCTTGCATGGGTCCACCTGGTAAGTTGTCGCCAGTCAAGAAGCATTCCAGAAGCATCTAGGTTTCACACTTTTGACTTCCAAGTTCCACACTTTCCACGCTTTGCACTTGGCAAAGTGCTTTCTGACCCACCTGGGCTTTTTCTTCAGACGCTTTGACCTGAATTTCCAACACTTTCAAAGCTGAAGGATAGTTACCAAAAAACACCACCAAAAATATCTACTTACAACGTGAACATCCTTCAGATGGGGCGCTTGGCAGAGCTCAAGTCAATAGTTCGATCCTGCTTTATGCTCTTACAACGGACCGCTTCTTCCGAGCAATGCTGCAGGTACTTTTCGTCTTCCAAGTAGAGGCTTGACCTAGTCGCAGGGCCAGGGGCGCTTACCTACGTACTGCTGGGCGGCAACCAAATCGGTCGAAAAAACTCAGGACGCAGCACAGATCCGACTGGGCTTTTCTTCAGCGATTCCAAAGTATGGTCCAACAAATCATTCAAGTCGCCATCGCTGTCAATGCTGTCTTTTGCCACGTCCCTTAGAAATCTTTATATAATTATAGCCAATGAAGTTAATTTCAACGATACAAAAATTCTTCATTCATGTATAGCGACTGGTCCTGTTTTTGGCAATCGTAGTCAAGCAACTTGCGGATCATCACTATGTAAACTCTTGGCCTGCTGATTGAGTATCCGAAAGATGCACCATTCACCTTCAAAAAGGTCTGCCAATATCCTGAAGGTCCTTTCCGGAGCTTCGCAGTCTCTGATCGGATCTTAGCCAAGAAAGCTGATGCAGCAATTTCACAGAACAAAAACTACTGACCGATGTGATTTTGAGGGCCAAACGCGGTCCCATTCCTTGAGGACACCATTCACATTTTCCAGTAGGGCAATCATCGGCTTTGTCCTGATGAGAAATCACAACAAAACTTCGCAGAAAGAATATGATTTGAAAGAAATAAATGACATCGCAAAACAAACATGTAAGTGTTTATATCTATATACAAACATTATACAAACAAAAAATATATATTATCAGCAAACTGTTGGTACAGCATTCCATGTGTCGGTGCCTGTGAATGGATCTGACGCATTCGAAGAACGGTTGCGCCTGTTCTTCTTCCCAGGCAGCCTGGGAAGCTACTCTCAAATAACTGAACCTCATCAGAATCAGAGACATACACGCAGGTTGATATCGAAGACACAAGTTGCCACCTGAGAAGAAGACGGCTTGCAAGGGAAGCCACTGCAATATACATCTGGATGGAGGCCAGAAAGATCTCTATTGCGGTCCATGCCTGTAAATAGCCTGAACAAAGGAAGAATCGGGAAGAAATGAGCAAGTAAACTGACAGCCAAACACACTACACAACATTAAGCAAAGACGCTTGCCCGGATTCGTATTCCGCAAGATGAATTTCAAAGGAGCCAAACCTCGATCGCAAGCTGAAATCAAGTTGACACCCTCACCCATCACTTCCTTGAGGCTCCAAAGGCTGCCTTCTGCCCCAGAGCCTTGGCTTGTTGAATCAAGAGTTGCATCAGGCACCAGTCTTGAAAACACGTAAGGTCGGTGCAATCACTCATCAATGCCAATGGACGATGTCGATTGATCTGGCCAAGAAATGCTTGAAGTCCTGCAGTCCAAGCTGGAGTTAGAAGTGTCAAAAAGCCAAATGCAGACCTGCAGCACCGTCCTGCTTGCTGGACCATCTCATAACCCCATCCAGTCAAGTATCGGCGCTGATTCTGGCTCAATTTCACTTTGGGGGTGATGTCAATCTTCCTGAGCCATGCAGCTTGTCCAGGAAGTGGTTGGGTAACATAAAATGGATCAGCTCAATTTAAATCTATATAACTCTTTTTCAGGTTTCAACTCCAGTCGAGTGGCAATATCTTCTTTGCCATTTTCAGGTTTTCCTCTCCCATATCTTCAGATTCGGTAGTGGAATCAGCTGAGGAGTAACTGGAAGTGCCGTCACCACAAGAACTTGAATTTGACTCTGCACTGCTCAGCGAATAGGAAAAAAGATCTTCAGGCCCTTCAGGCTCAGATGAATCCTGGGCCTCCACCATGCACCTGCCGGCAACAAGAATGCCAACTCCAAGCATTGCATATGTTTGAATGCACACTTTGAAATGGACAGGAACATTTTGAATGCAATGCGACAAGGACAACTTAATCAAACAACCTGATCCAGTCACGTTTCTGATGAAAAAATGCTGAAACCGTTGAATCAAAAGCATGACCATATATTTAAACATTATGAAATTGTGATGTCAAAAGCCATTTTGCATTCTGCCCTGATGTTCAAATGGTTTCAGCTCCTCTACAGCCATTGTAAAGGCTAAAGCACAAAACTTGAAAGGCAACCCTGTTTTCCCATTTCGCGATCTCACAGCGTCAGGCGGTGCGCCAGGTGGCGGACTCCTTCCTTCGTGACCAATCATCATCCCAATGTCCACCTCCATAGTCATATCCTTCGTCATCATCGTCATCATTGTCACGACGACCACCGGGCCCAAATCGGGCGTCCGTCTCTTCCATCACTTCTTCCACTTCATCCTCATCTTTCTTTAACTTTTTGTCCCTTTTGTCTTTCTTCTCCGTCTTGTCCTTTTTATCTTTCTTGTCCGTCGTCGACTTAGAGCTCTTCGGAGGTGGGGTGCTGGGTGGCCTCGGCATGTTCTTCATCTTCGGCTTTGGCCTGCTACCGAGGGGCCCCGGCTCAAATGGCCCTGGACCACGACCGTCAGGGGGCGAGCCACCGCCAGCATGATGACCTTCACCAAACCCGCCGCCACCAGCATGATGACCTTCAGGGGGCCCGCCGCCGCCAGCATCACGACCTTCCGGGGGGGCACCATCACGAAAAGCGCCAGCACCATCACGAGGTACTTCACCTAAGAGGCATCAAACTTCAAAAGTAGCAAAACGTTGGAAAATGATACTGAACATTACATGGAAGTGCCATCAACCACTGCGTTACGCGTAACAAAACAGAATCAAAATCAGCATGCATTGTTGTCAAGGCACTTGGTCCCGGCCCCGTCCACTCTGGAGCAACTGGGACAGGATCTGTGGGATGAAGTCCTCCACATGGATGACGAACCGGCCCATATCCTTGAGGTGGATGCGGTCCTCCAGGATGTGGTTGGATTTTCATGTGGTCCTGGATGAGCAGGTGGTCCTGGATGAGCAGGTCCTCCTGGATGACCAGGTGGAGGATGATGAGGTGGTCCTCCTGGATGATGAGGTGGTCCTCCACCCTTGGCCGGAATTAGCTACCTTGCAAAAAATCTAACTTTTTAACCATATATACCCTACTACATATACATATATACATTTTACATATATATATATATACACAAAACATAAAAATAATACCCTGCATTACACACACATGTTATCCAAAGCGTGGGTGCAAAAAAAATATGGAAAAAATCCAGACAAAAGGTTGCGTGCACATGTCGCAAGCACTGCGACAACTACCCAGCGGTTGTCTGCACTAGTGAAGGTGGCCCGCCTGACTGGGGGGCGGATGGGCTAGGATCTCGAAATCTGTGTGGAAAAAAGGCGGGTCATGTCTGTGTGGAAAAAAGGACGGGTCAATGGGAACTGCTTGGTAGGGAGTCCGGAGTTGTGCATGGGGGCCTGGGGTGGTCCATTGTCATGACTACATTGTGTGGTGCATTTCAGTGCGTCTTACTGCATGCGGTGGTGCATTTGAGTGCTTTTCAATGCAAAAGCTGGATGCATTCACATATTTTTTTTTTCAAGTGGCTTTGTGCTAGGCACATGGGGGCCTGGGGTGGTCCATTGTCATGACTACATTGGAGGTGCATTTCAGTGCGTCTGCATGCATGCAGTGGTGCATTTGAGTGCTTTTCAATGCAAAAGCTGGTTGCATTCACATAATATGTTTTTTTTCAAGTGGCTTTGTGCTAGGCACATGGGGGCCTGGGGTGGTCCATTGCCATGTCTACATTGTGTGGTGCATTTCAGGTCGTTTTGATGCATGCAGTGGTGCATTTCACTGCTTCCAAGGCAAAAGCGGGATGCATTCACATAATATGTTTTTTTTGGTGGCTTTGTGCTAGGCACATGAGGGCCTGGGGTGGTCCATTGTCATGTCTACATTGTGTGGTGCATTTCAGTGCGTTTTGATGCATTCAGTGCTTTTCAATGCAAAAGCTGGATGCATTCACATGCCAGGCCGTATGTTTTGCCCGGTATAGCTGGCAAGGCCAGTCCGCAGCAGATCCAGAAAGCACATGCGAGTGACAAGCATTCTTTGACGCATTTGGTGAATTCTTTTGAGCTCTTTTTTACAAAACGGCCATGTATGCTACATAGCTGACTGACTAAGTAGCTGCTTGAATCACTGATTAACTGACTAACATGACTAAATGACTAACTGACGAATTGACTGACTGAGAAATCCTGACTACCTGACTACCTGACTAATTGACTGCCTTATTGACTGACTGACTGACTGACTGACTGACTAACTGGCTGACTTACTGATGAAGTAACTGACTAATTGACTTCCTGACTGACTAAATAGGGCTTTCTAACAGATTAAGTGACTAACTTGACTAGCTAGCTAACTGACTAACTGACCACTTGACTGCCTGACTAATTCATTGGTTGATTAACTGACTAATTGCCTATTTGACGAACTGTCTAGCTGACTAATTCATTGCTTAACTGACCTGACTAATTGGGTGACTGACTAACTGACTACCTGACTGATTGATCGACTGACGAACTTGCTAACTGACTGATTTTTCGACATCTCAAGTTCAAAAAGTGTGCAGAAACACAGGTATTTTTCATATTTTTGCTTGCGCATGTGCTTTTCGCCACAGCGGCGTGCAATTTTTGGACATCTGAACAAATGGCTCCGAACACCATGTTTTGTACATTTTCACGTCCAAATTTGCGTTTCGCCACAGCGGCGTGCATTTTTTTCGACATCAGAGCTTCAAAAAGTGCTCCAAACACCTCATGTTTTGTACATTTTCACTTCCACATTTGCGTTTGGCCACAGCGGCGTGCAATTTTTCGACATCAGAACTTCAAAAAGTGCTCCAAACACCTCATGTTTTGTGCATTATCATTTCCACATGTGCTTTTCGCCACAGCGGCGTGCATTTTTTCAACATCTGAACTTCAAAAAAAGCGCTCCCACCATGAGGTGCTTTGAGCATTTTCACTTCCACATGTGCTTCTCGCCACAGCGGCGTGCAATTTTTCGACATC
>DF241614.1:0-13490 GCA_000507305.1 Breviolum minutum Mf 1.05b.01 | reverse complement strand
GGGAGAAGAACCGGGACTTCCACCCAAATGGCAATTCCACGCGAATGAGACAAGATGAAAAAAGCCTCCCCAAGCCTACCACATCTCCCCAAGCCTACCACATTTGGGTCCGCATTGTTGTGGCTTACTTAGAACTTGAGGGATGTATTTTAGGGTAACATACTGTATATGGACCAAAAAGTTAAAAATCCTATCAGTCAGGCTACTTCCAGGCAAGTTAATGTAAAACACGAAACTGGGCGGCAAACGTGTAAACAACATGTTCTTTCAATTCTGTACGTACAAAGCTTCCTCCAAAAACCCAACCAAGCCCCACTAAAATCTTCAAATATACCGAGGTGCCGCTGATCTTTTTTCGCAAGCGCCGTTGTTCTTGCAACAGCAACGACACATCGATAGATCGCGCAGGTCCCTTTAATCGCATGCAGCCATCAACGAATTCACTGGCATCTAAGTCACCATTGCCTGCAGATATTGGTCAACTTTTTTGCGATGACTCTGTTATCTGGCTGATGGTTCAAATGGTTCAATGGGGAAGCCAAAACACAGGTGACAAATGATGTCGATACATTTTGTTCAATCATCCACTGCCAGGTTTGAGATGCAATTTCATGACGGGATGGTGTTTTTTTGCTTCAAGATGTTTTTTTCGAACTGATTATTTGAAGCTCTCACAACATTCAAATCGCACCTGAGACATCCATGAGCTTGAAAAGTGTCCAGGCATCTTTTGCTTCCACATCCAGTGCCTTGCTTTTACATCCAGTGCCCAACAACCCGTTAAAGTCACAGCAGACATTTTGTTGACACTGAAAACCCGACCTGGAAGAACGCACGGATCTCTCGGCGATCGAAGAGCTGTTCAAACTCTGTGAAGGTAATGTTGCCGGTGGCACGACGACCTCGATCTTGTTGCAGCATGTTGAAGATCGACATGAACATCTCAACCTGCCCAACCATTCCAGGAATCTCGCCGGGGAAAAAATTGTCTTGGATTTTTCTTCACCAATTTCATTTTCAGAAAAAAATTACGGTTCGATGCGATGTCAAGGCCGGCCTGCTGTTGTTTGTTATTCATCACAGTTTGGATGTGCATCTCTTGATCCCGTTCTGCACTTTCAATGGCAGACTGGCAAAACCTCACGGCTGCATCTTGATGCACTCCCAGAGCCGCAGAATCGCAAGAAATGTCCAACATAGATAATGAAGATATATTGCAATCTTTCGTGACTTACTTCTACAACTCATGTGCAGAGAATTCAAGTCTTCAAGTCGGGTTAGTTTCCCTACCCAAATCCTCCATCCGCATCCGAAATCAATCCGAAAGGTGCCAAGGTAACATGCCAGTCATAACGTTCAAGACTGCAAACAAGCCTCGATGGTTCATGTGAGGCAAGGGCCGTTTTTTCTTTCAAAAACAATGGTTCAATGATATATGGATATAAATGGCATCCAGATTGGATCAAGAAGCAGAATGCAACAAAGATCACGTAGAGGTAGCCCCAAACACGGCTCAACTCATTCAATTTGTCCGCAACATCACCCCAATTCAGTCCATTGCAAATGCTCTGAAAAAGTGTATTAACAGAGCGCTCTAAGTCAAAGAAGTACTTCCGCAGGAAAGCCAAGCTTTCTTCGTTGATTTCTTGAAAGCCATTGGTGTACTCGTTCGAGACGTCAGTGAAGACAATTGCAAAGACATACCTTCGAAAAAAAAAAAAAAAGGTTAAAGTTGATATGTCGTTGGTGCAACCTAACAGGAAGGAAACCAGGTATTCCTGGGCGGTGATATCACGGATTTGATTTTTCCAGCTTTCTTTTGTTCTTTGCATAGATGTCATATTTAAAACCAGGAACAAACTATTTTGTTGTTGTTGTTGTTGTTGTTGCTGCTGCTGTTGTTGTTGCTGTTGTTATTATTGTCTAAGGTAAGGAGTGCCTGAAGTGAAGGGCTTTCTTTCACTTTTTCCTTTTCTTGTTGTGCCGCTTTTGGTCAAACCTGCAAGGCCTTGTTGTCCTTTTGTATTTTCCTTGGACCTTTCCTTTGCCTTTGGTGCTGGCATTAGGCTATGCTGTACTAAAACTTAGGACATGGGTGGTGCTTCCAAAGATTCTCCTGTCGACTTGCGATCAGTTTGAGGTCCCAACTTGTGATGGCCTTTTTAGGCAATTGAACTCCTCGGAAATTGGCGGACCCCGGAAACCTACTTTTGTTGGCCCTTTGCGGAGTGAGTCGAAAAAACCGTATTCACAAAACTTCCAGCCGTTTCCCACTGACCCATCTGCTAGGTCCTTAGGTATGTCTTTGGTTGGCGCGGGAAAAGTGTTTCGTTTCCAGTTACTGTATGTCTGTCTTTGTACTGCCGTGTCGTTGGACCGCGGTTGGAGCCGGACTTGCCATAGTGATGCGAAGTATGCCACACTTAATTCACGAGGGCAGAATCAAAAGAAAAAAAATGCAATCAAACAAAACAAAGTAGCATTAAACAAAAACAAAAAAATCAGAGCAACCACGCAGTACCGACTGCATAGGTGTACTGGAGATTCACTTCTATGATGTGATCACTTAAGCAATTTCTTTCAAAACTGGGAGTCGCATCCGATTTGGAAAATGATCTCAAGTAAAACTGCCACCTCAAAGGACGACGATTTTTTGCTTGCGAAAAATCGATTCTTCCCGACCAAATCCCAGGGACAACTTGATGGGCCGAAGTTGAAAAAAACCTGTTAAAGTTTTTGTTCTTCAGTTTTTACTTGGTAATCCCAACAGAAAATCAGGTGGATGAACCACCAACCCCTGCAGTTTCTGAATGTTAAAATTGTCACATTTCGGAAACTGTATTGAACACTGACTTTCGGAAAGGTTCGAACTGTACCACTTACTTCGAACTAGAGAGATATTGGAAACTGTGCAGGATGCGCACACCCACTCATCTCCCCATGCTTTGCATGGATGGGGTTACCTCTACTAATATGATCGCTATCGTGGGCTTCTTTGTGCTCAGGTCTCTAAATGACCTTGTCCACTCCCCAATGCTTCAAGATTTTGACCAAAGCTGCATGATCATAAACAGGAGCAGCACAGACCACAGCAATACTTTCATAGTCCCGAAGATGGAATGCACCAATGATCGGAGAGCTCTGATAAAGCGGACAATCTTCACAATTCGTACCACCCGTATGACTCTGGTCAAACGCAGGATTCGAATGATTCGGACGTTCCCCGATGTCTTGAAGGTCTCAGAATCTGCATCTTGACCCATGCTAGACAAATATGAGACCAGATTTAGGACAGAAGTGATATTGATCAAAACATCGAGGTAATTCCAGGCAACGTTGGGTGATGACCAAAAGAAAGGCTTTCCTTCGGATAAGACTCTCAGCACAAGCTCTGTCAAAAAGAGTGCGGCATAAGTTTGATCGACATATACAAATGCCGAAGGAAGTAGCTTGCCGGCATTGTGAGCTGCATAGTGAACTTCCACGCCAATGAAGATAGAGTTTGAGAGTATGGCAAATGCGAAAAAGGCTTCAAAGAACCAGGAGGCAACAATCTTGCGAATCATGGCCAACAGAGTTTGCTGTGAAAACATTGAGCTCGTTGTTTTGCCCAACAAATCCTCTCTGCCTTTCCTTGCCAACTGGGTGGTTTTCAGCCTTGCCACATGCTGAGTCTCTTCCTCAGAGCTTAAAGAAGTCATTGAGAACCTCTTCCCATTCTTCCCCCTCTCCTTGCTGCCTGATCGACTGCTCGATCGAGTCGGTATCTCTGATTTCTCTGAGAATCTCGGCTCTGAGGCTGGATGCGTGCCGCCTGCAACCAAAACGATGTTAGGGACTAAACTATGCAAAAGACTGGAGGAATAGATATAGATATCAATATGTATATATATATATATATATTGTTATAGGGTGACCATATATATATATATATCAATGGGAACAGGCGGAATAGGAGCTAATTTCGGCACCGGTATTCCAAAACAAGGTACTGGCTTCGCTATTGCGTCCGAGAGCAGCACCAGTGCTGATTCTGCTGTGGGGATCCATCTCACTATCAGTGGTCGCACCGGTGAGCATATCTGACACACCTGCGGAGAGAACATTGCACAGTAGCGTGATCACATGGTTGTGCATTGTACATTGAGACACCCACCGTGAACTGCATCATGTGGGAATTTGGCAGCCTCAAACGTTCAACTAAGCTTGGAGCTTATTCGTCCAATGGAGTGTTGAAGCCGTTCGACAAGCCTGGCATCTTTTGCACAATGGCAGGGGGTTGAAAAAAATGAATACAACATCGCTTGTAGCTGGCAGTTGAAAACTCGCTACATCTACGCTTAGACATTCTAGCTCAAGAAACCTATCGTTGTTCAACTGGAGGATGGCGTCCACTTTCTTTTCCCAATCGCTTGGCAAAGGATTTGAGCAGGACATGTTGGACCTTGGCGAGATTGAGGGCTTGCCACACAAAAAGACCTCCTGATCCTATCCTACCCAGTTGGCTCGTAGGAATTCCTATTATCCCTTGGCCAGTCTGGATTCCCTACAACTCAAGTTGATCAAGGTAGAAACCATCGCAAAAGATCGATTTGACCCACGGAATCTAGGCATTGCACCCTTTGTGCTTCATGGGTAGGCCAAAGTGAAAGCGAAAGCTAAACAGATCAGCTTGGAGCAAAAAGGATCACACAGCATGACACACGTGGCCATGAGTACACCAAGTTTTGCAGCTTGACTCGAATCTCCAGAAAAGTGAAAAGCTCAACTCAAAATTCTAAAATTCAACAAGCTTTCTCCAGAGGTTGAGATGCATGTTGCAGTTTCCTGGTGGAAAGAATTGGGGACACTGTCCACCTTAATCCATGTGATTCCATCTGAAATCGACAAAAATCTGAAAGAAAAAACTAAAACCTTCCATTTGGACTGCAAATGTGTTTTTCTTGTCTTTTTCTTCCATAGCACTCATTGGGTTCGATCAGTCTCTCAGTCCTGGTTCTTGGGTCGGTCACTCCGATCCTGCAAATGCAGTCATGACAAGTCGCAACCAGGGAGCCGGTTCCCCGCAATGCGTGACCGACAGTCTCAAAGCTGATATTGGGAGGTTTTTATCAGAATGCTGAGTTTTCAGGATTCTTCTCCTAAAACCAGAGATGATTCAATTTCAAAAGCATTCCAAAGCTTTCCACTGTTAGGTCACCACTGTTGTCCCAACGCGCCTCGCGAAGGGCTGCAGCAACGCTGCTCATGGCATAGTGATCATCGAAGGCACACTGCGAAGAACAGCTAACATGCTGCTGGTGTCACAGCGTATCAAACACACCAATTCAAAGACGTCCTCAAAGACACGTCTCAAAGGAACTTTGCATCTCAAGGCTGAACTCACCATCACGTTGGACTCAAGTCAGAAGACACTCTCTTGAAACCCTACAATTTGGCCACCTCGTCATCTAACAGCAAAGCGACATCCTTGGCATGAAGACGAAATGGGCACATCACCCATGACTCTGGTGAATCTAAGCATCCCAACCTGGTCCCTCTGTCCTGTCAGATTCAACAACGCAGGGTGAATAGGGAATCCCCATTTCATGGGTGATTAGAATCCTTATAGCCTTAATAGCCTATACCAGAAATAAATGGGAAATATGTATAATTATACTGTTTTCTTATATTTTTTTCCATCATGATCCATTAATCCAAACAACCAGGCTCTTGCTTCACAGCTCAGGCGTCTTTGGCAAAGCCTTCCCTCAGTCAAACAGCTCAATGGCCCCCCAAAAATAACAATCGGCGTCCTCTCACTTGGATGGCACTAAATGCACAGCGCACTCCTGGGCAGCGACCCGTTCTCCGTCAAGTCTTGTGCGATCAAAAGGCGGCTGGAAAATCTTTAAAGGGCAAGAAGACCTCTTAAGGTGAGGGGAAGGGTGCTTAGGGCAAGCCGGGACACTTTGTCACACAATCTTCAAGTCTTTAAGCATGCTTTGGGAACTTTCCAACAATCACAGACATTTCACAAAGTCAGGAAATTTCGAGAAACAAAAACAAGAGCTGAGCCAACAATCCCAAACAAAAAACCGGTCCGCCAAAATATCCTTCACCGTTCTGAAACCCGGTTGGTGTTCTACCCGGTCCCACCAATACGACCCAACGGTCCCAAACCTCCGGGACCCTAACCTCGATGTATTGAGCACATATCATCCGCATCCAGGATGTCAAAGGCATCGGTCCGAGAGAAGATGGAGCTACCCACAGCTGCCTCCACGGTCCGGTTTTCGTTGTTGGGATAGATATTTTCCATGCAAGAATTGCCATACTCTTAACGGAAGGAATTAGGAAAAACACATCCCATATTCCCATATTCATTGCAAAAAAAACAAAACTGATATGACCCGTGATATCCCATACAGTTTCCTCAATCTCACCTTTTTGGTGTTTTTTTTGTTGACCCCAACCATGAAGCTCACGATCCGCCGGACAACCTGAGAGAAACACAGGCAAAGGAGGATCGAGGCGCCACCTGCATTGAGCAGATTTTGGTCGACCACGAAAAGTCGATCCCAAAAGTCAGTGCCTCGAGACATGTACTACGTAACGATAAGCGGAAGGGTATGTCCGGCGAATGTAGCTAAGACACTTTACGACTTGGGCCCAAAAATAACGTTTGGAATTGAGACAACATTCATGAAGCAAGTCCATGCAACAATGGGATGGGAATCATCCAAGATTCCAACATCCCAGATGTTTTGTAGACACCGAAGCAAGGCACCTTTTCTTCCCCTATTCAAAGATCAAAGCCTTCGTTGTCTGGCCGAAACACCCCCAATTCACTTGATCTCAGTCGCGTTCCTCCAGGTCATGGAATTTCATTCCGAGAAAACGTGATGTTTTTTACCACAAAATAGTGAGCATCTCATCAAAGTTGTTACCATTTTTGTTCACTCTTGAATCCCTGTAAATCCAACCTCTTGGATCGCAAACCCTGTAAAGTATCTTCCATATTCCGAGCAACCTCAACACACGTCAAGTTGGAAGTCGACATCGACGATGCAGCTGCTAAGGCTGTAACGGTGTTCAAGACATGACGCAACTCCTGGAAGACATCGAAAATTGAAAAAAAACAAAATAACAACCGAAAAGTGAAAAAACAAATCATCCACATGTGACTCATGTCCATTAACTTCCTCAGAATGCTACATGGAAATACCAAGTTTCAGGATTCTAAGGTTCTGAGGTGTAAAATCCTTTCACGACATCGCGGGTCACTTTTGAGCAGCCAAAAAGACTTGAACCTGATTCCATTCCAAAAATCTGGTTTCATAATCCCCTTTTTTCCAGGGAATTCATCGATTCTCTTGTTCCCCAGTTCCATAGATTCACACAACCTTTAGGCTTTGTTGGGAAAAACACCACCAAATCCCGCCTGCTGGGAATCTCGTTTCGGCAAGGACTGCAGGAGTTCTAATCCTTGAACCTGGCTACCATTTGCTGGTGATCAAACGCATCATGCGTATTGCAAGGCAAAAACGCTCACCCAAGGCTCTCACGGCATCTTCTTTCACCTTCATTGTTGCTGCTCTGAATGGATGTTTTTTTTTCATGGTCCAAGTAAAAAGATGGAAATCTTTTACAAAACATATAGATTCTTGGATTCCCCATTCACCAACCTTTCTTCACTTGCAGGAAATTTGTGTTCAACAAGTTTCCTTCACTTTCACAAATTTCCATGTCCTGGCCTGTGCCACTGCTGTGTGGCTTAGGATGCCATCCTGGTGGCTACCCCACGTTGAAACCAGGTGCAAGGTGTAATCGACGCAAGGTCAACGAATTTGATAGGATCAAATGAAGTCAATGATGAAGATCATCTCAAGAATTGGCTGCAAACATCAGATTCATGAACGGATTTCACGCGCCTCTTTTTGTTGTTGCCTTAGTGCTTGTAGAGGATCATTGTGCGGGCCGAAACACCAAGTTCCACAAAGTTTTGAAGCTTCAAGCTCATGTCATCAACTTCAGTGTCATCCTAAGGATGTGCAAAATGCTATCTCACTTAAGGATACGGCAGCTGCACAAGTTTGGAGATTGCTTGGCTTCTGAGACTCATTGCCAAGTCTTTGCAAACCTGAAGGTCAACCAGGTTTGCAGAGCTCAAAAAAATCTCTTGGACCTCTGGGTGAGCCTTTTTTTTTAATAAAATTCACATGGATGTGACAAGGGTTCGGCTATTCAAATCTGAAACTGTTTTCTGGAAATTTGCCCAAAAAAAACAACACACACACACACACATTCCTCACTTCAAGTTCCCAAACGGGCCAAGTCTTTGCAGCAGCATCTGCCGCTGAGGCCAAATCATCTAAGGCTCTGAAGGTCGTCGCCAAATCCTGGGCTCCAAAGTCGTAACGCCGAAGCAGGCAGCTTCGTCACCATCCAACCCTGGCCACCTTTGAAACGTCCCGCATCCAACCCTGGCCAGCTGGCCAGTCCTCACGAAGATGTGTGAGCTTGATGGGCGTCGAGTCCTCCGGCTCCGCACGCCACGCTGGCTTCTTGGTGATGGGTGTCAGAACAGCACTCCTCAAGGTCTGCAAAAAGCAGTTGAAAACCGCCAAAGACTATGGAATCAACCTTTTTCTTAAGCAACCAGCAAGCTTGAGAACGAAATAAGAACAAAAAAGCCCTGAAAAATCCCTACCCATAAACCACCCTAAGGAGAAAATCAAAAAAGCCAAGCTGCCCCGGTGTGTGATTCACACTGTCCAACCTTCTGGCACGTTGCCACCTTAGAGTCGTTCAAACGTCCGGAGCTCCGTGGTCCGAAAAAAAAAACACGGCAGCTGCACCTCCTGGGCGTCTCAAAGCAACTCTCCTGAAAGATGATGCCGTTTTCAGGCTCATCCGGTGAGTGAATTTTGATGAATTTTGAAGGAATCACCATTTTTAAAGGAACCCTCATCCACAAACGCCTTTTTGCCGGAAATCGTGAATTTGGCCAAGAAAATTTGGGCATTGAAAAAACAGTGATCAATGCTTTCGGCATTCTGCACCACCTACCACCTTGGGTGTTCACAAGTCTTGTCAAACGGAGAGAGCAAATGGTTTTGCGGCAACAACCGGCCTGCGGACTCGCTCTCAAAGCAGATTCACCTTGTGCGCAAACAAAAGTGTCTACAAAGGATTTCCAAAATCTGTCCGGACCAAGAGGTTGAAAAAAAAATGACGGTATCATGCTACCCCTTCAACTCTTCTGGGATGGGGCGCTGGAGCTTGGTAGCTTCAAGGTAGCCAGTGCGTCCAAAGCTCCTTCAAACATGTCTCAAGAGAGTTGCTGAAGGTGTCTAAACAGAATCTCCGTTCATAGATCAGAGAGTTTAAGACCCTTACAATGACAATGCGTGTAGCTATTTCATTCATTTCATTCCTGCTCACACCCACGCATCTGTGCAAGACAGTGCTTTGCCTGCTGTAAATGCAAGTTGAATAGTTGAACCAGTTGAAAACAGCAATTCAAACTGAAACTGATTCCTCCAGGCCTTTTGCATAGATTTTCAGCTTTCGTCTTGTGCAATGGATCATGATATGAGAAAGTGCTCCCCCAGTTGTACGATGCCCTTCATACCATCAACAAATCGCTCTTGCCCGGCCTTTCAACCGTTCTTCGGCTTGCGCCAAGGCCCTTCGAAAGTGCCAGGCAATGCCATGTAACCAACATGTCCTTTGTTTCTTAACATCGGAATTCATCATTTCAACTCAGTGAATCGTCATCAATAAAGATTCCAAATTCAAAGAGACTATCAGACTACCCTGTATCTTTTCTCAAGGAAATGCACCATCCCTAACTCTAACTCCACTTGCCAAGTCACAACGCTGGCTCCTTAGTTGACTCATGACTCACTATTGGACATATCGATCCAACATGATGACATCTTCCCAGCACTAAGTGGAGAACTTGGCGTGAACACCTCAATCCGCACAGTTCCAGTAGTGCATTGCAGCAAATGTTTTTGGATCTGGAAAATTGCCAGTTACAGTATCCTCACCGCATCTTTAAAATGTTCAGATGAACGGCTCAAAAAAAGATTCACAGTTTTCAACCATGAAACTTGAACGATTAAGCACTGAACCGTGAAGGAAAAGTTTGCAGCAAGTCCTGTACTTCCTCCTTTGGGCGACTTTGCAAGACCTGGACCCGGTGGACAGGTGAACCATACTGGTAGCCAGCATTCAACAAAGTTGAGGTAAACACTGACGAGTTGTGTGTGTATATGATCATGTTATTCAACGTTTGTCAAGCAACAACTCAAGTTTTCAAGAATCGACGGACATAAAAGCCACGGCCATTGTTAATTGTTTCGCCTGCATCCTTAAAAATGCACCGTCCACCCCTGATGCTACGTGGCCGCAGGGAAAAAAACCAATGCGTTTCGACCCAATTTTGCAACCGCTCATCGAACGGCCACATTAGCAATGAACAAAAACATGAAGGAAAACAGAAAGGTTTTGGCAAGGCTGAAAAGAAGTTTGCGTCCGGACATGCTTGTGGTAAGTTGATGTGCTTGACAAAAATGGCGCTATGTGCTTGAAACCTGTCAGTAAATGAAATTGTTCCCATTCCAAATCCAACAGCAAACAAAATTGGACCCTCAATGGCATTTCACAATTGTTTCAAAGGGTGACACAGACGTGTCACTTTCATTTTTTTTCACTCGACGACGGTCGGACCGACGAATATCAGCGGTCCAAATAATGATGACGAAACAATGTCCTGCCAAAACAAAGCTAAGCCAAACAAAAAAACAAACACATATTTTTTTTCAAAAAGCACTACGCGCTTAGAGAATTCAACGCATGGTTTTTTAATCGTCATGCCGCGCTGTCACGAAGAATCTGGTGATCCGCATGAGTTTTTTTCACCCCAGCCGCGTAACGATGAAGCACAGGCGGTCATTGTTGAATCCTGTCTGAGAAAACGTTGTAATCCTATAGGGAGAGCGTGTCTAGGTACAGCGTGGGAGAGTCCAGTAAAAGTCCCCGACAACGATGAAAGAGTTAACCGTGTGCTGCTTTCCAGTCTGTACTGCAACGTTGAAGTTCTACCATGGATAGAGTGTCTGTTGCATGCCCATTGCCTCACCTGATACATCCGTGTCGGTTGTCCACCAACTCTTGGTAGGTTCACCCACACATGAGGCTGATGAAGCCACGCGAATGGCTCAGAGAAGAGCCTGGAAAAACCTCATTTGATCTCCTGTGGCAGGGAGTGAACCGTGACCACAATGACAGTAAGTGGTGCCGGTTTTGACAAACCAGCAGTAGAAATAACCCTAACATGGACATATGTCTGTGGCACGCCCTGTGGAGTGATTTCTGGTCTGTCATCTCTGACACGAGGGTCTTTTTTTTTTGGACTTCGCTGCGCTCGTTGTAACAACTGTGGCAGTCATGGAGTTATGCTGTACTAGTCATCGATTGATAACGCGATCGCACAGATTGGTCACCGAAAAAACAGGAAACACACAAAGCAAAACAAAAAACCCCCCCAAACAAAACAACCAACACCAAACCAACAAAACGTGCCCAATCTATGAAGGGTGAAACAAGTGAAACGTGTTCGCTCTCACTACCTGGCGCATAGCTCAATACCCCGGCTCTCACAACTTCTTCAGCAGCAAATAGGATACCATACTTCCCTTCATTCGGGCATGTGTCTCAGCATTGCTTGGAAATGTAGAAAGAGATCACCCAAGCATATTCCTGACACCACCGTCAATCAATGAGATCACGTTAGCCATGACACTGCCATCAGTGAGGACCCCCATGATTCTGGAAGAGCCAGGATTGTAGTTGAATATTACTTGCCTCCTTCCACGGCATGTGGATGAGTGCCAGAGAGAATAAGCACAAGCGATGTAAAATACCAAGCCTTGCGTGCCAGCCTGTTGAAGCCCACGAGCACATCATCCAACAAAAGCAGAAGTGCTTGAACAGGTGCTATCCAAGCACTCCAGCTCCCAGGAATGAATATGTGTCAAGTTTAATGAGCCACCAGCAGAGATGACCAAAGAAGGAGGAACTACAGGTGGGAAGCACAACCCTGACGTATCAGCAGGCCACCCAAAGACATGTCATGCACAAGAGCGCGCAGCACGGAGCCATGTTGCTTAGTCTACCCTATCAGGGTATTGTCGTCCACCTGCTTCCTTTTCTTATAGATGCATCAAGCGGTGTACGAGTGTATGGAGGGAATATGACCTGTTCTTCCTTGCCAATTTGGTCATACATAGCACGGATAAGCTCCTTCTCCCCAGGAAATACCAAGGGTGGGCCAGGCCTGCAACATTGCCATATCAGGTCATGTGCAACATGCCAAGCTTGCCAAGCTAGAGTGTCATCATCAGTACGCAAGGCCTCTTTCAAGTCATCACCCGGCCGCGGGTCAAGATCTCCCCACATGGTGCGTACATAATACTTTCTCCTCAAGTCGTGAAAGTCATAGCCAGCGACCTTGCGAAGATGATCAGCCCCCATCATGCCTCTCTGACACGAGGGTCAAAGAGTTTAGGGTCCACGGCTGACGCCAATGTAACTCTCCTGTCCTCTCTTAGAAGCATTGCAGCTTGCTAGCATTTTGGTTCAATGCAGCTTGTTCGTGCATCACATGTTCCCGAGCCAAAAACTGCCATATCCAAGCGCATGTTGGCTTTACTGCCCGATCACAGTCTGCGATAGCGGAAGTTCAAAAGATCAGCACCAGGTCGCAGCCCTTTCACGACAGGGTACTGTTGCCCATACCGTTTTTTTTGCTGGAAGCAACTTGGGTTGGTCCCGGGCAGAGCGCCCTTCAATAGTCAGCTGAACAGAGGTGTTAACTATGTCTGAAATAACCAAAAGAGATGTTTAACATCATTAAATCATGCAAAAACATGCAAAAGGCATTACTGTTGCCCCTACCGTGGTAGTTGGCCACCTTCTGACCTCTTAACAGAAAGATGCGTTTTGCAAAGAGTGCCTGGCTGTGCGTTGAGTAGCTTCCCTTGGACCACTGCTCTGAGAGGGATCTGAGAAGGATCTAGAACAAGTGGGAGGCCAAGGTGTAGAGTAGACACTGGTGGCACGCCCCTCTTGCTATCGTAATTGTATTGCTCACCCAGCCTTGCACGACAGTGCATTTACCACAACTTATCCGCAGCTTATTCGCAGCATAGCACGGTAAAGGCAACAGCGCCCAGCCGTATAGTTATGCAATACAATAACTTAATTGGAAATGAAAAAGGAATGTCCCATCTGTCAAGTTGTTGCTTGAACGCTTGGGGTTGCACCAATGTCAAGGTAAGTACTGTGGGGGGCCTTGGATCTGAGGCACGTTTTCAGGTCAAAAAAAGTGCTTGTTTTTGGTGCCATGGAAGATATCACGAATGATGAGTATTTAGCCCGAAGCTAAAGCCCATCCATCGTGCTTCCATCCATCCAATTCATTTTGATGAGTTTTTTTC